>BHFT01044459.1:0-20682 GCA_004320025.1 Laticauda laticaudata
GAACATTTTTCTCGTCCGCTGTGTCCTTTTTACAAACGTTTTGCATCCGTTGGGCAGTGTGACAGGGGCTTAAGTATGTGTGCATTTTCCTTCCTTCCTTCCTTCCTTCCTAAAAAAATTAACAATCCTGGAGAAAAAGCACTAATCTCCAAATAACTCAAGGCTTCACATCAAAGTATACATGTAATTAGGTCATATGTTTTATATATATTACATGTCTGTATACAATGCAAGCTGCTGATTCCATGTCACAATGCCATTTTAGAATAGGGAAAATACTGAATGCATACATAAGCAAATCTGTCAAAGCAGAATGTCTTGATCCTAGTTATATAAAAGCAGATATTAAAACTACAGTCACCAGGATAGCAGCTTCACAGCAGGATTAAGATCTGGGTAAGGGTAATGCAGAAGGGACATATTTGAAGAAAGCAGCCTGGAAACCCCATCTGATCTAATGATGGCCTGCAGATGAATCAGTCTTCATTCTGATCCTATCAAACCTCACCAGCTAATTTGTATGGGGTTGGCAGTGAAGGCCTTGATGGCAGGTCTTTGCTACAACTCTTAAGTGGAAGATATCTATAGGGAAAACCACTTTCTCCTTTGCTGTTAGTTCAGTGCTCCATTTAAATGGAAAAAGTGCTGCTCTATTAATATGACTGTGGTATCAGTTTTAGCGTATTACACAAAATTCAGAATTCTAAAAGGTTTGTAAAACCTATACAATTCTGAATTAGATCCTTGTTTCCTCAATGATTTGTATTGTCATCTCAAAATCTAGCCATGAGCAACACCTTGACCACAATTAATAATACGATCTAAATTATTAACATCGAAATGCTTAGAAACACTTGTAAAGGTCTCAGAAATAATTAGAAAAACAGATTTCTAATACTACTGTTTAGCATTTATAAATAATTTTTAATGGGCAAAATCTTTTTATTCATATCATACCAACACTCGTATTCTGTGACCTCTTTTGTAAAAGGATATTTAATATCCATTTTGAATAATTTTCATTGGGAATTTGGATTAAATACAGAGTTAGGCATATTTTATTTTTTATCTATAAGACAAAACACTCATGGATAACTTTGAGTCCTATAACTAGCTTATCTGGATCCAACTCATTGTAAATGAATAATTTCAGGCAAATGAATGGTTTGAAGATTCTATGTTGAATGTCATATGATCTCTTGTGCCAAATCAACATCAGCTACAAACAATACTTGATTTTAAAAAACACTCAGACCAAAAGCTGAGATTCCCAGCAGTCTGAAATTTGTGCCACTGTTATTATTTTTCTCTGAAAATGCATATGTGAGACCATGATATACATGCACACTTTACAATTCTAGGTGTGTTTCACTATTAGAAAAATGCAATATATGGATAATGCTAAGTCAACTCTGCTTGTGCAGATTTTGTGGCTAGTACATGCACATTGTGTGTTGCTGTTTTTTTTTACTCACAAACACAATCTCTATAACCTGTTTCATAAATGTAACAAACAACATTCCTTGACAGGGTAGAAAGAGAAACCAGAGTTTCCTGTTGCTATTAGTTACCCAGCTAATTCCCCATACAATGACCTAGTTTCTACAGTATTTTTTTTTACAAAAAAGAGAAGTACAGAATTGAAGTCTGTTTACTTTTAAATCCCATCCAATTCTCCACCCTTCACACCAGTATACAAGAGGGAGATAGAGAGGACGTAGTTCCCTTGACAGAGCCAACTGCATGTATTGTAGACAGAATGGACAAGCAGGGACAATAAGTATGCTATTAACATAAGAAACGGCATACCTCTGGTGATTATTGCCTGCCATTATATTGTATATCAGGCACGAAAAAAGACCCTTGGGGAGACAATACATGCTCCAAGACCCCAAGTCTGAAATCTTCCTCTACTCTACTTCTGTCTACATTTAAAAACAAGTTTAACTATTATTTACATAGCTGCAATAGTTTATCGTTCTTAAACTAAGATAACCCATATTAGCTGCTACAGATAATTGCTTTTCATTGTCTCAGGCACATGGCATAATTAGAAACCTAACAGAAGAGAGATCCATGGGGTTCCTTTGCCTCATACTTCAAAGCTAACAATTCTAGTTACTGCAATCTGAAAATATTACATTTTCTGCTTTAAAATGACAGGAAGCTCTGGGAGCTGCAAAATGTGTAATGTAAATGCAGGCATTAATACAAGTTTTAAAAGACAAAGAATCCAAATGCTTCCTCATCTCTAAAAAACAACAGGAAACTGCGAGCTCCCCCAGTGTGTATGATGTGGATATATCCATGCTGAGGTCCTGCATAATTAAATATTAATTATTATAATTAAATGTTAATTACAACCCATGACCTCTAAGAAATTGCCAATATTTAGGATGAATGAGAGATAATCCCCAGTTTGAATATAGTGGAGGGTAGGTGAAGTGTGTGGTTTAGCCCTTAGAAGTTTGGGAAACATCCTTCTACAGGCAGAGAGAGGATCCTATTTGTATCCGTTGAAGTGGAAGACTGAGTTTCTAATACATTCTCCTGTAAGTATCCTTTTCTTTCCCAATGATTATTACCTTTTGTGGTCTCACTCTCTCTTGCCAGAAAAGTCCCTCGAGGATTCTCTGGATTGAGCAGTAATCGTTCAGATTCTCTACGGGTTATCTTGCCAAAATACCACCTGCAATAGTAGAATACAGATAAATGTAGTGAGATCCCATGTTCATTTAAATCACTGCAAACATTTCTGCAGATATGTCTGCAATATCTTCTCCTATAAATATGTAGCCTCCAAAAATAATTTTAGTCAACAGGAAAAAATGCTAGTATTTTCTTTCCAGTTACATTCTAAATAGCAAAAGTCTAGATTGGCAATGATTAAAACATCCATTAGATTTTAGCCCCTTCAAAATATTGCATCATCTGAAAGCAAGATTAATAACAATGTCAGGTTTTGAGAATTTACACATTTTAAATTATTTTAATTTAATGTGGAAGATTAAATGCTATTTTGGGATGGATTAACATCACAGCATTTCTATGAGCTCATATTGCCAAAGTTTATAAGATTCTAAGATCTCAGAATTCAAGTAGAAGATAGCATGAAAACATTGAACTGGTCCCGCTCATTAAATATTCTTATTCTTGAAAAGCTGATGCATTAGAGTTCCTTTGTTATATGTATATTAGGAATCCTTTTCTTCAATAGGTTCATGTTCCAGCTTCAGTTTTTCAAATATATTTTAATCTGATCAAATCACTTTGTACTGTGCACTTCAATGTTTACATTAAGCTCCAAACCTTCCAGTTGGTGTCAGAAGCATTAAATGAGAAAGCAGTAAACACCAAAGTGCTATAAAATATAATAACCTAGCAAAAGAAGCCATTCTGCTACTCTGAAATTAACCATTCATAAATACAGCCAGACGAAAGGCAATAATGCAAAATCAAAACCGTCTATCTCACTGCTACAAGATGCTATGATGATGGCTATTGATTTAGATGACTACAAAAAGAAACTAAATCAATTTATTATGTGTATCAGCAGGTAGTCTCTCTACAGGCAGCATGTCATTTAAATGTGGAAGCAACACCATTCCTTTGAAAGAAGGAAGCACATATGAAGATCTCAAAGAAGCATATATGAAAATCTCTCTTCCAATCATTAAAGCAACTACATCTTCTTTCAGACTCATATATTTGCACTGGAAGCTACCCCCAGTTGCCAAGTGTCTAGGATTCCTCCAGTTCAGCGTTCAAGATTCTCCCTATACAAAATGTTGGTAATGAAATAAAAAACAAAGCACAATTTTCCAGAATCTCTTCAATCTTACACCTGAAGGGAGAGACCAATAATATATATCAGTTCCCTATAGCTTGTAAAAGTTCCCTAGATTAATATGCCTGCTAATTTGCTGTTGAGGACCCAGATTTTTGGAGGCATAATTCTTTTCAATCTATTTATAATATTTTAATTACTCTTCTGCTTGGATGGAATCTGAAGGTGCGACGTAGTTACTGGGGATGTAGCCTTTCAGGCCAGTTGTGAGGGAGTGAGCCAGCCACCAATCACCTTCCCTGGAAAACACAAGGCAATATAAGACATCAATGAGATTACATTGATCAAATTACCTTCTCTATCCATCATATCCAACATTCTCAATCCATATTATGAGTTTTCCAAAAATATTTTGCTTTCGTTCCTTCTATCCGTTGGCTTAGGCCAAATCTCTATTTGTGGGCACATTCTGTGTTAGATGTTGGCCAGAAAACTTCATGAAAGCTCAGACCTCCAGCAGTATTTCCAATCCTGGTGTCCTCTAGAGGTGAGGAGCCTAATACTAGAATTTTCAACCCAGCATGACCTTTGGCTAGGGTTCTGGGAATTGCAATCCCAAGATCTCTCAAAAGTAGCACATTGTTAAGAGAAGAAAGAAAAGTTCTCTAACAGTCTTGGTTCTTTTCTTGCAATAGTTACACTGTGCTCCTTTGAATTTCTAGAAAATACAAGAAAAGGAGATACAACAAAATTTGGCAGAATTATTTAGGGAGATTGCCAAAGCAAAATGATTTTTTACATTCACTGTGATTCAGATTTGCTGGGAGGCAATTCAGATTTCCAACATGGATCTTTGAGGCCAAACACCTTCCTATAAATGAAACAGGAATTTATTTTTCAAAAAATTATTTTTGGAACAAGGCACAGATTGTGGTTTAGCTATCAATTCAATTTTGTACATCTTCAAACAATACCACACAGTTTACCATGCCATAAATGGATTATTATAACCTTTTTCAGTTATGCTTTGGGACATATTCATATTTAAATATGCATTGCATACATATGAAAATTAATTTGGATGGAATGAGCGGTAAGAATATGCAGAACTGACACAGAATAGAAATAGAAACACCCACAGTCTATTTTGCAGGATACCCATTGTCCATCAAACACTGTTTTTCAGAAAGCATCAATGAATGCCTGCTCTAAGTAACAAAGCTCATGGAAGAAATGCATCATCATCATCATTATTATTATTATGGTTGGTCACACAGTCAGCCAGATGTTTAGACTGGAATTGGTATTTGATTAGTCTGGTTAAGTGACAAACCAACACAAGGTCCTTTTAAATAAGGTGTTTCCTTACTTAAAAGGGAAGGGTCGATGCCCTGTTGAAAATACCTTTGCAGCCCTTTGAATTTCAACCAGTTCTGGTTGCTGAAGGAAGCATTGGAAGTCCATGAAAGCAGAGGTAGGATCAGGAAGGAAATAGGCATACAAACATAAGAAGAAACACTGTGATAACAAAAAGGGCAGGCACACCCAAAGCAAAGTTTTAAAGTACAGCATCTTAAAGCAGCTGACAATGATTTAGGCCGCTTGCACAGCTTGGGAATTACGGTAATCCCACTCCTTTGGAGAGACCCCAGTGGAGAGAGAGGCTACCATGGAATAGCATGAAGAACCTAATATTAGCACTCATTCCAGAGGTGGCATTCAGCAGGTTCTGACCAGTTCCTGGAGTTCTGCTAGCGGAAATTTTGAGTAGTTCAAAGAACCGGCAAATACCACCTCTGACTGGCCCCGCCCCCATCTATTCTCTGCCTCCCAAGTCCCAGTTGATTGGCTGGGTCTTCTTTTGTTGTCCTGTACAGGAGAAGGGAGCTGGAAAGTAGGTTAGTGGGGGCGGGGAGTGAATGGGGATTTTGCATTATCCTTCCCCTGCCGTGCCCACCAAGCCACACCCACCACTAAACCACGCCATGGCCACCAAGCCACACCCTACCAAGCCATGCCCACGGAACCAGTAGTAAAAAATTTTTTGAATTCCACCACTGACTCATTCGTGCCGTTCAAAAAAGAGGAGAAAGAAGCTGGGGAGAAACTTAGAGTTAGTCTTTACCACAATTGAGCCCAAAATTTATGTTGCTGAGCAAGACAGTTGTTCAGTGGGTTCTGCCCAGTCTTACAACTTTTTCGCCAGTATCACCGCAATTGTTAAGTTGGTAACATGGTTGTTAAGGGAATCTGGCTCTCCCATTGACTTTGCTTGCCAGAAGTCTGCAAAAGGTGACCCCTCCCTCCTCCCCCAGGGCACTGCAACCATCCTAAACATGAACCGGTTGCCAAGAGTCCCAATTTTGATCATGTGACCATGAGGAAGCTGCAATGGTTGTAAGTGTGAAAAATGGTCATAAGCAGCACTTTTTTTCAGTGCCACTGTAACTTCAGATGGTCTCTGAACGAACTGTTGTAAGTTGAGGACTACCCTTATGCTGGAGAAGAGGAAACAAGCATGCTTACCCAGAAACCATACAAACAAATGCCTCTAAATGGATAAACTTAAAAAAATCAGCTTTTTTCAGTCTGGGCCCCTCCTTATGTGCTGACTAAAGAATTCAAGGAGTTTAAAGTTCACACATCCAAAGAGCCACAAAGGCTGAGAAGAAGAAAATAGGGAAGGCAATCTGCTTCATAGAACCAACTTGTGTTTGTAGCTGAGTTAACACAATGATGCTGTCTTCCACAATGCTATTTGTTAGACAGGGTATAAAAGAAAAGAAATACGAAATCAATTCATTTTACGTATTTCAAGGGTATTTCAAGGCATTCACTTAAGACCATTTAGAGATGGGGAGCTAGTTGTGAGGTGGTGTACAGGGAGTCCTCGACTTATGACCACAATTGAGCCCAAAATTTATGTTGCTAAACAAGATAGTTGTTAAGTGAGTTGTGCTCCATTTTATGACACTTCTGGCCATAGTTGTTAAGTGATTCACTGCTGTTGTTAAGTGAATCTGATTTCCCCCATTTACTTTGCTTGCCGGAAGCCAGTTGGGACGGTTACAAATGGTGACCTCCCCATGACCCCAGAACTCTCCAACTGTTGTAAATACACCCAAATTTTAATCACATGATCATGGGGATCAGAGGTGGTATTCAGCAGGTTCTGACCAGTTCTGGAGAACTGGTAGCAGAAATTTTGAGTAGTTTGGAGAACTGGTAAATACCACCTCTAGTTGGCCCCATCCCATCTGTTTGCTGCCTCCTGAGTCCCAGCTGATCGGAGTCCCAGCTGACTGGCTGGCTCTTCTTTTGTTGCCCTGCACAGGAGAACAGAGCTGGAAAGCAGGTTAGTGGGATGGGAGGGAATGGGGTTTTTACAGTATCCTTCTCCTGCCACGCCTACCAAGCCATGCCACACCCACAGAACCAGTAGTAAAAAAAATTGAAGCCCACCACTGATGGGGATGCTGCAATAGTTGTAAGTGTGAAAAACAGTCATAATTCATTTTTTTCAGTGCCGCTGTAACTTCAAAGTAATTCAAGAACTACCTGCATTCCTTTCCTCTTGGAAGGAATTTTCTTTCTACAAAGATATTTTATGAGTGTTGGGATGATTATTATTATAGGGTTTATATTTTTCAATGTTGTCTATTGATTACTGTGTTTTGTTGGGCTTTATTTTGATTTCTCCTGGGTTATCTAACCTCTGAAAAATAGTGATTTCTTAGTAGACTAAATGCAGAAGTTATCAATATCTGTATTATTAACAATTCATACCATCCCTTAAGGCGTAACATGGTTTTCACATATGGAAATCCAGTAGCTACAATATCCAGTCCTTACAGAAACAGGTTAACAAATTTAGAATGGGAAAAAGCTTAAAGGCCACTTCTTCTCTCTGCTAGTGAAAGTATTACATTAAATAAAATTTGCAATGCATCTTAGAAAGCGTTAGGGTAAAAAAAAAAAAACNGCATCTTAGAAAGCGTTAGGGTAAAAAAAAAAAGACTGCAAATTTCTTGGCCTTGAGATGAGCACAACGAAATCCCAATAAAAGAATTTCAGTATCTGATTTGCACTTCAGACCCAGTAAAAGCGAAACAAAATGAGAAAACTTTAAATATCTAGAAGAGCTTCAGCAACAACTTGCTATGCTTCCAAAAGTGAACTTGGTCAAAGGTGAGAAACGAGGCCAGGATCCCCTCCAGGGCTTCATTCTGCTCCTGGCTCTTCTTCACCCAGCCAACAAGCATTCACAGATGTCCAGGTGTCTGTGAATAGCCTTATCATGCAGAATTGCTCTGAGACAGCCACTAGCATAAAGGCACTGGTGCAAATATTCAGTCTAATCCTCCACAGATCCCTGGGAACCACAATATTGGCTTCTAAATTCAAATTTCTCTGAGGTTTCCAAAGTCTTGGGAGGTTTACTGACTGTATTGGTGTCGATCCACCCAGTTTTGCTCTTAAAATGTGTTCTAGGAAGAATTGCAGAACGTTTTAGAGACTCCCCCCTCCCCCCATGTTTTCCCTTAGTGTTCTTCTGGTGCAAATGAAATAGTAGCTGGAAAGTATGTACTACTTTACTTAACACTGATTGCAGAATTATATGCAGCTGTTGTATAGTTATTGTGATATTTTAAACCAGGCCTGTCAAACTGGAAGCCCGTGGGCCAGCTGCATCACACGCAGGCCATGCCCACCCTGGCTCCACAAAGGCAAAAAACCTTGCAATACCTCATGATACATCACATGGTGCAGCTGAGTTTGACACCCGTGTTTTAAATCAAACTTAACAAACTTAATCCTGGTCGATACCAGGGTCAACATAACAATTAACAGAAATGTATGGTTCCTTTTCTTCTACTGATGGCGTATTAGCCTTTATTACACTGGCAGTGAGCTATCATTGTTTTGCTTTGTTTTTGTTTGTTTCATGTTTTATTAATTATTCCAGGAAGGGGAGGAGGTAACTGACTGGGGAAAGCCTATTAATAAGACAGCAAAATTGCTGTTATGCATTACATACTAACATGCTGTGATTGAAGTAGGGAGATTTTAAAAAAGAAGAGGCAAATTTGAGGGGGAATGTCAGCTACCTTGCAGAGATGTCCTGCTATTTGAGGTGTCAGAATTTAGAAGGATCCCCATGCAAAGAATCTAAAAAAGGGTTCTGGATGCCAATTAGGATAGGTCCTTGCTTGTTGATGTAGGAAGTGCAATGTTAAAGCATTCACGAGAACTACTTCATTTTGCTCAGTCCTGTCCTCTCTGTGTTGATCCTTTATTTAAGAAGTCTTTTATCTGGAAATGTCAGGAAGAGGAAAACAACAGGTAAACTACAGTTCTCTGAGTGGCCATTCAAAGTTACTATATCACTGAAAAAAATGAGTTATGACAGTTTTTCTGTTCTGACCCAAACCTTGTTCCAAGAAACAGAGGTAACAGCAAAACCTTTTAATGATTCTTTACAAATTCCATTCCTTCATGGTTAAAAGGCTGTTTCAAACTAATTGTCTCTGATAAGAATGAGTCTTGCCAAGATTGTGCAAGGCTGCCAAGAATACTAGATAAAGTTACGAAGAAATATTTCAAACACAAAGAGTCTCCGAACACCAACCAAGATATTCCAAACATCCACAAGGCTTGAGTGCAAAAACTTTTTTTGCTTCCTGCAAAGAACTCTGGTTTCTCAGCTGGCTTTTATCTCTTAAGGGAGAGGCCATTACCTTGCAGCCTTACTCCTGAGTCGCCCATGCTAATGCAGCTGCTCATTCCTTCAAGCAGCCCTGCACACACTGGGCACAGGCTCCTCGGGGGCCTCTTCATCACTGCTGCCAGCCTTTACAATCTCCCAATGCAGCATTCCACTCCCTGATGGTCCTGGCCCCATCCCTGCATCCCATCCAGGCCCTCAGCCGTCTACATCTGCTGCTGGCGAACCACAATATTTTCACACTTATAACCATTGCAGCATCCCCACGATCAGAACCCAGATGCTTGGCAATTGGTTCATATTTATGACCATTATAGTGTCCTGAGGTCATGCGATCCCTTATATGACTGCCTCATAAGCAAAGTCAATGGGGAAGCCAGATTCACTTAACAACTGTGTTACTAATTTTAGAACTGCAGTGATTCACTAAACAAGAAACATCATAAAATGGGGCTAAATTCACTTAGCAAATGTCTCACTTAGCAATAGAAATTTGGGGCTCAATTGTGGTCATAATTTGAGAACTACCTATACCATACACAATGGAGTTCTATTCCTCTCCTTTACTCCTCTCTCCCTACTTTTGATATATTTTGGAATACTGATTAGCTGAACATACACATGAGAACACAATAGTCATTCAAATATGATAACACTGAAAAATATCCTAAGAGGAGACAGAAGAAGCATAGTTTTTTTTTTAAAGAAGTAATTCTGGATGAAACAACAGATTTTTCTGAGTTATTATAACTATTGCGAGGTGATGGCCACAATGAGAACAAAGGCTTTTCATCATAATCAGTAGAGTAACATTGCTTTAAAAACTTTTATTTTCATATTGGGAGAAATACATGAACTTATCTTTTTTCCCTACAAACTAAATTAAAAAAAACATAGCATTGCCCAGTTATCACAGGACTAACCATCATGATGCTGAAATGACAAAGTATGGGCTGTGATGCCAAGTGCAAGTGCTGCCCTTTTGTACTTGTATTGTGATGATTGATGGAAAGATTTAGGGGCTAGAGTTTGTGTCACAATGTCACAACAGATTTGGTCACTTGATCTCTCACTTTGACATCTATGCTTATTATAGAAAATTAACCCTAAGAACTATTTCTCCCTGAAAGGCCAGAGGAAAAAAGGATGGTCTTAATGTGCAATTAAAAAGCAACAGCAGCAAAAAAAACAAACAACCCACTTGTTATGACATACTATATAACACCATTTTGAATTTTCCAATTAAGGCAGCAAAATATTTTAAACTACTTTTGGCAAAATACTGAAAACACAGTGCTAAAAGCAGATATTCAGGCTCCAAGAACCCTGGACATCAATGCAACAGCTGCCAACAAAGACTATCTTAAGTTATTTCTGTAGAATAACTAGAACGTCCAGTTGATGGCAGCATCTAACGGATCTTGATGTTACATTGGCCACCAGGATGCATTACATTTCTACTTTTATCCTTATTGGGAATCATCAGACATAGCCAGATATTATACTGTGGGTTCAAACTTTCTACTGGAAACTAAACTTACAGACCATCACACTTTTAGATAACTATATCTAGTGCTTTAGATTTAGGACATATCCAGATTCTGGTGCTCAATAGTTGGAGAAGGAATATCTACAAGTCTTCAGAACAGCTTTTGTTAAACTCCCAGAACAACATAGGATTTTGAAAAAAACCAAGTTTGGACTGGTTGGTTTTGGATTCAGAACCTACCAGAATTCAGACCAAGTCTATAATCTAGACTGGGAAATTGGGCAGCCATCCTAAAAGAAGACAAAGGCAAGTACCTTTGTACTGTTGCCAAGAAAATACCACATAGGTGTTCACGCAGTCTCTTTTGAGACATTTTGATTCATGGTTGTTAGGAATATGAAACACCTAACAGGTATTTGGGTTAGAAATATATAAACCAGGATAAACATTTTAATACTGTCTCTTTAAGGGAACGCAAGAGCATGCAATTGGGTGTGATTTCTCAAATGGCCATAAGATGGAGCCAGAAACCTGGGCTGTTTTAGTCTGAGTCTCAGAAGAGAAGAGAGTGTATCTTTATTTCCTTCTATTGGAAAGTATTGCTGTTGCTCCATTTTTCCTAATTGATTGATATTACTGGATTTAATGTAAGTCTGATACTTAACTGTTTTTGACACTGGACTTAGTTACTGGAATATCCCTGGATTGAAAAACTGACTGATTAACCTGTGAATGACTTTTGGACTGCTTATTTTGAACTTTGCTTAAACCTTTCTGGAAGTAAAAACCTTCATTAACTGCACAGTGTATCTGTGTACTGTGTGTGTATTATTCCAACACTACTCTCTATACGTCTCCCTGCATGTGCTCATTCTCCTAACGGGGAATTACCTCAACAATGGTCATCATTTTTTACACAGAGGCTTGGTAAAAAATCAGCTAGCCATTGAAAGGTGCGGTTTCAGATTACAGAATGGATGGAAGGTGGGAGTTGCATATTTGCAATATCCTTCAAGCGCAAAGTCATAGAGCCATGATGACAAAGTGGATGTGCTCATGTGATAAAACAGAGAGCTCTCAAGTCTGCAAAATCGTACATAAGCTGCATGCTCAGAGTACCAATAGTCAAGAGAATGTACCAATTGAACTTTCATCCTCAAATGACATGGTGCTTAGACAATAAATGTTAGCTACATCCTCACAACCATGTGCTGATCAGTTTCCTCTAGTCTAGGGTTTTCCAGATATGTTGGTTGAACATCTGTGGCAGGCCTTTCAAACTGGCAGCCTACAGGCCAGATGCATCACTTGCAGGTCATGCCCACAAAGGCAAAAAAAAAAGTCATGATACATCATATGTCACATGACACAATCGAGTTTGAGAACCATGATATATGGGAATTAAAGTCCAACATTGCTATGCCAACAAAAGAAGAAGAATCTTTGTTTTTAATAATCACATATTGATGTTACCTACATTTTCTTATAATAGAAGTTTAACTTAAGGAAAGACCTACTCAGCTATTATGAATATTTCAAATATAATTGACTTTATCCACCTTATTGAAAGCAGCATCTGTGGAGACCTATAAGCTGATGTTGTTTACATCTCCACTTAAACATTTAATTTACTGTTAAACAGATTGCCTTGTTAATCATGCCAAAATTCAATTTGTGCCTTCAGCTCCATTGTATATCTCAATACCTGCTCCTATGGGAAAAAAGACTTGTTGGGAAGATATAGCAAAACAGTCCAGTATGCCCAGAGAAACTCGTCTATTAAAGGAACACACAGGATTTTCCATACACAGGATTTCAAAGCTGAAGCCCACGAAAATTCTTAAAATTGGGGCAGAAGTAGGAGGAACTGAATCAGAGATTCAGAATAGTATTCACTTGAGAAGAAAAGCTGAAGATGATTCCCTGCATATTAGAAACGGAGATGTCCTCCCTCTGGTTGTGGCATATCAGTGTCTGTCTTATTTTCCCACAGGGAGAAACTAATTTTTATACTTTTTATAAAAAGAAGGGTTTTCTTCTAACATAATATTAAGGGAATATATCAAAAGATCAGAAACTTCTAAGAACAAGTATGCAAGATAACATCACTTAGGAGAAGAAGATATGGAAAAGATAAATTTACCTAAATGAACTGGCAAGGCCTAGATTCAAAGCTCTTTTCAAATGTAATAGAGGTTAGATGCCTGTGAGTCAGTTACATCCTTTCTGAGCATAACCCACTTTGTGGGGTTTCCCTGGGGATAAAATTGGTAGAATGAAAAGAAAAACATTCAACTTGTCTTCAGCTCTCAAAGGAAGGAGACACAAATGGGATAAATAACATAGGTTTTGCAGAAGGTATAATCAAACCCATCTCGGGAAACAGTATAGGAACAAAGATTCAATAAAATATTGGGGATATAATCAGATAATGCCTTCAAACACAGGAAACGTTACAGCAAAGATTATAGTCTTTGCAAATATTCTATATACTATAAGTAGTCCCTTGGTACTCAACTGCTTTGAAACTCATTGTATTTTGTATTCAACATATTTTGACGTGAACATTTGATCCTAGTGTAGGAAGTTAGCACCCACCTAGAAAAATGAAATATCCTAAAAAATATTAAAAAGGCAGAATATTTCCCCTAAAAGAGAAGTAGAAACTCAGAAGCAGAAACTCCTCTCAGAAGCTCACCCCCCCACACTTTTGTTAATGGATGGGCCATTAAGGCCTGGCCCAGAGTATTCTACATAACAAAGGCCTCTACCAACCTCAACACCTGGCCTAGGAAGATTGCATCAGCCAGCACTCAGTGTTGTCAGTGTTGGCTACCTTGTGACTCACTACATTATTCCTTGTGGAAAAATATTGTTTGATACTCGTCATTTTTGGTACTCATCACACCTCACGGAACCAATTAATGATGAGTACCAAGGTAACACTGTACTTCAAGCATTCTCACACAAAAGACAATAAACTTATACTTTCTGGTTCTTCACATAGCCCTATTAGAGTTATTGAGTTTCAAATATAGAAACATGGTTTCAGAAGAATAGAAGCCTCTTGCTATTTAAAGCAATTTGATCCTGAAAACAGTTTATCTTTTTGAGATGATATCCTTTTGGACTTCTTCAATTCAGCAGAGGATGGACTTTGTCTTTCCCAAATTTGACTAGACATACACTTTCCAGAATTTTCTACCAGCACTGGAATCTTATGGAATCACAGAACTTAATAAAATGCAGGGCTGAACTCAGGCACATATGCAGCTCTCACTACACTTACATGTCAGCTCAGAAAGATATTTGTAGCAGGCAAAGTAGAATCACTGAGGCATGAAATAATATATGTTATATACTGGAGATATGGTATGATCGCAGAAAAACTGCCTAGCTACCAAACATTTGCCATAATATGGCAATATTTTCAGATAAAAGTCTCAATGTATAGATAGCAGCACTGACAAAAACATTTGAGATGATGTTTTGTCGTAATACTGTATATCAGCTACCACTTATAGACTATCAGGTGCTTTTCTAAGATCTCCTCCTAGTTCCCTTAATTTAAGCTAAATAACATGGAAGTAGAAAAAAGAACTGAAAAACAAATGAGGCAATGGTAAGCAAAGGAAAATTCTAAGCTTCAGGAAACTCCCCAAATTTCAGCCGCTCTTAACATGATAGGAAAATATTTCTGAGAAGACATTGTGACATGGAATAAAGGTAAGGTAAATGAGGAAGAGGAGAGGATGATGGAACTATCTTCAGCTTGTTTTGAACTCATAATCTGTTTCCAATCTGGAAACTATCATACGTAGAATATGGAAAATTTCCTGCCAGTAACTACTTTTCCTTCCATTTCAGTGGAATGACTTAAGATGACAACATATGAATCTCTCTTTTGAAACTAATTGGATAATTTACATGGACAGCTGGCTGTGGTTTGGCTTAACCTTTATTCTACTTTCTTAAGAATTAGGGAACTAATGGGATGCCATTTCTTTTGAAATATGGATGTTCCTATAGAAGACAAAGTTTAGGGTGGAACTGTGATGTTGTTGGTGCTCTTCGAGCTTGGTTGCTTATTTCAGGCGCTTTATTATTCCCCCCCCCCCAAAAAAAAACCATAATCAGTTTAAGTGGCTCTTTGCTTCCCTCTTTACACAGAATACCTTGCCCTGAGCATGTTCATGGAGGTGTGGTTTGCTCCTTGGTGGACTTTGTTTGGGGAATTATTTTCTGCTTGGTTGTTTATTGGGTATTAATCCCTGCTTATCTGGATGTTGGCTGCCAGAGAGGATGTGATGTGATCTTTTTGTTTCCTTCTTAGCTTTTTTATTGTAATTTTAATTGTGTGCAAATATGGTTTATCTGTCTGTTGGTGGCTGATTTGTCTAAATGCCAAACTTCCATGAATTTCCTACTGTTTTTGCATTTAGCTTAGTCTAGGATGTTCACAGTTTTTCACCTGAAACTGTGTTGAGTGTATAAGTCTAAATTGAAATGTCTCAAACTGAAAAGTTTTCTAAGTATATTCATTTCACTAATAAGAACACAAATCAACTCTCAAAATTGAGAAATATCAGCCTTGCCAAATTTCCAGAGGTTTTGAATGTCAGCTTCTTTAAAAGCTAGGTACTGATTATAATGGAGGTATAATAGAGAATTGTTTTTGTTGTTGAAATAATCCTATGACAACAGTTATTGTTTTTGAAAGAAGTAAATATTATCTCTTATCAAATCATGTAATCACAGCAATATTCCAGAGATTTTAAAATGCTTTCCACTCCTTTACCTACATCTGCTTAAGTTCTGGGGTTAACTATAACATAGTGATGAAATCTTGCTGCTCCTTCAACACAATGTGACAATGGAATGTGCTTTTTCTTTTGGAAATTTCCTCCCTCTGCAATACGTTGCTAGGCAGAAGGCCAAGCACCATAGCCATCCAAGAAATTGCAGTTCATTACTGCCACAATATCACTGTGAGAACCCAGCATTTATCTGCAGTTCCAACAGTGAAGTGATATTGGATAGTGTCAACTATATGGCTTAAAATTAATTTCCCTCCTACAGGCTTCACAACAATGCCATTTAAAGGAAAACTCATTTTCTTGTGATGGCTGTTTTCTTCTTGGCATTATTTATATTAGCAATAGTGTATTAAATTTATTTCATTACATTTAATCCAAATGGGGGAAAAAAACCCACACAATTAAAAAAATCTGTAAAACTTTCCAGTGAAAACTGCTGCTGTTATTTAAACAAAAGAAAATGAAGGCTTAGCAATTAACAGTGATGTTTACATTCAAAGATTGAGAGGACTGCAAAATGCAATATTTGCCCAGTAGCTTGAGAAGATTGGTTGGAAAAAGCCAAATAGCTCCCATAGTTCACTTTTGAGGGACTCATCAATAGGAGGACAGCTAAATGACCAGACTAGTCAGCCATTTATTGTAAGATATCTCGTGTAACTTCCTGAGAAATCAATAGAATTTATATCTCCTTTATGCCTCTCTCAATGGTGCTTAAACTTAGTTCCAGTTTTGATTTAAACTGCATAAATGGCATTTAGAGAAGACTGTTGACCCACATATCAAACATTTAATACAGTTGCCCTCCAAAACTCAGAAACTTTCATTCCCTACAGATATTTTCCATTTGGAAGCTACAAATATTCATATGTTATACAGAAGCATCTGAAATATCTCTGAAAACTGGAGAAAACAATAGTTGCTCACTGGTGTTAAAAAACAGATCTTATTGTTGTTGTTTTTTTAAAAAAACCCACCTCTGCATATTTTAACCATCTAACTGGGGTCAACTAGTTTCTTCCACACTATGATATTGTACAATTGGAACTTTCTATTTGTTCTGACTTCATATGTTCCTGACCTGAGTTCTTAATGGGGTGGAACATTCCTCATACGTTCGGATGAACCTTCAGAAATGAAGAAGCTTCTTGGATGAGAAGTGGAACATTTTCAAAGAAAAAAAAAACTAAGGAAGTCCAGTTACGTTTTGGAAAAAGCATCTTTGGGACAACCATGACCTGGATGTTTGAGAATCTCCATAGACATTCAGATGAACTTTTTCCAACCAATGTAAGCAAGAAATATTCAGAAATCTATTTTGTTTTATTCGGAAAACACACNCTTTCAGCCTATGACATTCTCTTGAATTTGCCGCCTTTCAGCAGCTCTTTGGATTGGTTCCTAGTGAACCAATCCACTTCTTACTTTACTGGGCCAATCAGAAGTGTAGCCTAGGAGTCAACCATTTGCATATAGAACATATTTTATTTGCAGCATCCATATACGTATTGCAAAAGTCATAGTTGTATTTTTTTAAAAAATGCAATTCCTGATTTATTACTATTTCAGAATGGTAATCCTGCAAGAGATAGTATATCTGGGAACTTGTTATGGCCTTGACATTGTTGGCTATTAAAATGTTTTTTTTCAATCTTAAGAAATATCATAATAAAAAAAACAAAGAAAAAGGCCAAGGCCATGTAAAAGTCAAGATGTATATTTCTGTTTGGGACAATCAGCATATTTTCTTAATAATTTAAAAAACCTCCTCAGCCTCCACACTTAAAAGCTGCAATAAACACCTTATCAGGTGTGTGTGCGTGTGTGTGTGTGTGTGTGTAGGCAGTATTTTTCCCTTCTGTTGTGTACTACATGGCTGTACACTAAATTTATACACAGAAAGCATGCAGCTGGGTCAGTGGGAAGAACCTCAATAGATGAAAAAGCAGGTGTTTGTCAGGAAAAAGATAAGCACGAATACTTTCATTCCCCGAGGAAAAATGCAAAAATAGCACTTTTTATTTGATTTCTTTTTAACCATTGGTTACAGAGCATGCAGATGTTGATAGCACCAAATAAGGAAGTAAAAATAGGAAAAGGGCAAATGAAATTGTATAGTATGTAACATGGACTGTTTGATGAAAACATGAAGTGTTTTCATCTTGGTGGTCATTGCTAGCTAGCTTGAATAACAACACAAGAAGTATGCTCCCTCTCTCCTTTCACTGACATACAGGTAGACCTCAAGTTACAATAGTAATGCTCGTTACGGTCATAAGTTGTGATGGATGTAAATCAGATCACCCACATGATCAACCTGATTGTATCATTTTTGTGGTGGTCTTTAAGCAACCACCATGGTCATTAAACAATATTGTAGTCATTAAATGAACTCATGGTTTGCTATGATCTGGTTTTGCCAAAAAACAAAAGTAAATGCTGGTTTTCAAGAAACCATTGTAAAACACAGTCCTATCTCTATGGGATGCTAACAGTGGCCATAAATGCATGTCAGTCATGTGAACACGAGGGGGCCGGTCATTGGAATTTCAAATCTGGGTCATAAGTAACCCCAGAGAGGTCCATTATAACTTTGGATGGTCACTAAAGACACTGGCTATAAGTTAAGGACTACCTGTACATCAAAACCCAACCTGTAGGTTCTAGTCCATCCTGTTAACATTGCTTAATAATGCACACATTCAGAGAGAGCCTAACAATGCAGTCAGGAAAGTAGATGCAGCTTGATGCTTCTTGAACCAAGCCATGCCATTCAGACTACAGAGGCAGGAGCAAGCACTGCATTTTTCAACTGCAACCTATACAGGTCACCTTCAAAGAAAAAACAACTGTAGTTCAGCTCCCTAGAGAATTTCTAGGCAGTCATTCCTTATGCCAGAAAAATGAAATGTTTCACTTTGAAAAAAATAACACAGTAGATTAATGCAGAATTTGTTTTATCTGTAGAGTAACCAAGGAAATAAAATCACAGAAATGCCAACTCTCCTTTTAAAAAAAAGCAATATTCAACTTCTGGTGTTTATTGTGCATAATAGGAGGAAGGTATAAAAAAACCCAGATCCCACCTCTATTTTACATACATACATACACACACACACACATGGAAGAAATGTCATTACCACATCTATATCCATATCAGTTTTCATCTTTGATATACATTATTAGAACCGATTCAGCCTTTGTTGGACTACTTCCATTCATGGCTGAAACAAATGTCTGCTTGCTACGTTAGACATGTACAAACATACAAACATTCTAGAATATATTAATCCATTCACTTAGAAATTGAGAGATCCAATTTGGTGTATTTCTTTTCATTAAACTACATGAAATAATATTCACAACTATAGTAAACCCCTTGGCTGGCAGAGGAATATTCAACACTGTATGTTTGTGTGGTGTGAAATCCATTTTCCCCCCACTCTTAAAATATTTAAGTTGATGCTCATTATTTCTTTCAATTACCACATATTTGCCACACTCTTGTTTGAAACCATAAGAATACCCGAAGGCCAAAAAACTCATTGGGAACAGTGCTTCAAAAATTCATAATTTGCTGCAATGCAAGAAGTAAGAATTCATAAAACCAATATCGTATAAAAATAAAAGGCTAGGATCAAGTTTACAAAAGCAAGCATCTGAAACAGTCCTTAACATTCAATCCTTTTTCCATACAGCAGACATGATGAAAACATTGATTAGTACTTCTCCTCCCCCCCAATATCAAAGAAAAGATACACACCTGACATCCACTTTTCGCCTAAATGAAAGCATGAGGAACAGGATAAAAGAGAATGAAAAACAAATAGAAAGATCTTAGAAGTGCAGTTTTGGAACAGTATTGAAAGAAAGAAGAGTATATTGGACTGAACATTTCCCTTTTCTTTCGTAGAAACAAGGCATTTCATAGTGGGCATCTCCCTCCCTCCCATTTTCAATGCAGCTCTTGAAAGTTTTAAAATTGCTTCCCTCAGGAAAGCCAGCTTCATCCCAATTTCACAGTGACAATCCAGGAAAAAAAAACACTTCAGAAAAGTAGGAGAACATGACAGATGTGTGAAACAATGTTTATGTGCAATTGGCTGCCAATGTTGATGGGCTGTCTATACATTTTTCATTTCCCTTTCTTATTTTGCAGGTGTGGATGGATGATCTATTTCCATGGTACAAAGTGGAACTTTGTGTTCAGTCCAATACGTTGGGGTTTTTTTAACAGAAGAGTGAGGTCATCTCAAAATAGGAGAGGACTGCTCCCTGATGCTTCAACTGGGGTAAGAATTCAATATATTTGTTCAATAAAGGATAACATGGAAATTCTATTGGCAACTCTACAGATGTCCTGAAGGGAAGGATGATGCATTATGCCCAAGAATGGGCTACAATTCTCCATGGAATAGGCTTATTCTATATTGCTTAACCTAGCCCGATTCAGGTCTTGATTCCTCTGGAGGCTATAGTTGTTGGAAGCTTTCAAGCCTGACTGGGATGTTTTACAGATATTATAAGACTGTCTGAGACATTTCTCAGGCAGATCTTGATGGTGTATCTAACGTTTAATTTGTGTCATTCTTTCTCTAGCTGGATATTGCAGTTGTAGCCAAAGGAAGACACAATTGTTTCCTGGCCCTGCTGAAAAACATAAAGTTTGGGTCCAGGTTCAGACTGATGGGCAGAAGGCCATGTCTCTCACCTTGAAGCACCTTCTGATAACCACTGCTTGAGAGTATTTCTCACCTTTGCAGATGAGATATAAAGCTCCATTTTAAAGGCCCGGTCCCACTGGCTGACGGATGCAAAACGTATGCATAAAGGACACAGCGGATGAGCAAAATTTCAGGGGTGG
>BHFT01044461.1:0-21492 GCA_004320025.1 Laticauda laticaudata
ACATACTACCCATGTCTGTTCTTTTCCATTCTGTTTATGCAAATTTTTGCCACTTTTTGGAGCGGATGACAACGGATGAAGCCACCCCCAAAATTTTGCTTTTCCGCTTTGTCCTTTATGCATACGTTTTGCATCCATTGGCCAGTGGAACTGGGCCTTAAGACAGATACCACAGTGTATGAAACCAACCATTGTGACTTGTATACTAAACACTAGCCACCCAGTTCTTGTGGCTTATTCAACAAACCATGGTTAAAAGAATGGATGAACCCACCCACTGAGTTAAGACTTTGTGGGATGCTGTGGCATCCATGGGTGGTTTGGTTTTAATTATTAGTTTGATTTTATTGTTCTTCTATCACTGTTATATTGCATACTACAGTTTAAAATGTTGTTACGTTCTGCCACAGGAAGGATTACTGAAAATTTATAGATCTTCTATGCTAAAGCAACACATTTTATTGTCATGTATCTTTTTGTGTTGAAATATTTATACAAATATCAGTGTGGAAGAATCAGAAGGTGTAGGAAAATAGACTGACCATTTTCTCTTGGCCATTGGTGCCAAATAAAATCTGACTATTTTCAATTTGCTTTTTCACAGAAGGAAAGTTCCCAGTGCAGGAAACTCTAGCATATATCTGGACATTATAAAATGGTCATTATAAAATGACATTATAAAATGATTTAGTTTTTAGATTATTTTGCATTGTGTCTTCTTTTATAGGAAAGTTTTCCTCATAGGGCAGAAAAACTAACATTTCCTTTGGCTCAAGAAATCTATCCAAAATATTTCACTCTTCTGCTGAGGAAAGTTAAAATACCAGAACTTAAAGAATTTAACTTTAAAGATTCTTTCAAGATAAACTGAAGATGAAAAAATTATTGTTCATGTTTTGTATACAGATATTAATATAATATATACAATATCCTCTTCATACTTCTGAATGTACTTACTTCTTGCATATTTTTGTATCATTCTTATCATCTCACAATTCCGTCACTGCTGTTCTGACTGGATTTGACACAATCTATTAATGAATGATTGGAATTATTTAGTCATGTAATATTCTGGCTTCACTTCAACAACTTCATGCAATTGAAGATATAACAGCAACATTCAAGAACAGAATTGTACTTGCCATGTAATTTCAGCATACAAATGAACACCAGACCAAACTATTCATTCAAATGGAAACTAGTGTTCTGCATCAAAGGTTTATTTTTTGTATCCTAGTCTTCCTTTTTTTATGTCTTACGATTGGGTAATTTAAATAATTCTTGCTTTGAATGTCAAAGGAAAAAAAACTGTTATTTCAGGAAGCATCATTGAATTCTTACTTTATTAAAAAGTTTGGATCAGTTCAGTCAGAGTCTTAAAACTACACTAATGTACTCTGTTCAATATTGTTGTGACAAAGGACTTTTTGGCTTCTCTTTTATCTTCTTTTTCTTGCTCTCAGAAAATTTAAATAATTCCATTCAGGATATTAAATCATAACATGTAAGTCTGCAGCCTATTATCTAACTTTGTATTTCATATTTCTATGACATCTAATGTAATATCACTTATGTGTTGGTGCCAAATATTGCTAGTTCCTCATAAAATCACATGCTATTCTCATTATTTTAATACACATGCATTTGCTCTCTGCCTACAGTGCATAAATCCATATGCAGAAAACATCTATCAAGATCTACTGTATCATTTCTGGCCAGATTTCCCCCTCTTTTTGGAATTATCAACAACTGCATAGTACATGATAGCCTGCTGAAGGATTTAAGGTCTGGTTATTCATTCAAGTAAGTCAACAAGTTGATGAGTTGTGTTTTGCTTTAACTGATTTTTTAAAAAATCAATTAGACCTTACTCAGAGAACCATGAGATAGGGTACATAAGAAATATTTTAAAAGTGAAAAAGATATATTATGGTTTAATAGAGAACATAACAGCCAACTTCATATCTTTTATTCACCACATTGTATGACAAAGTTATAAACCAAAGTTAAACAAACCATATCACAAAACATGGACTTCCGGTTTGAGCTTCTTCAGCGACAGACCGAAACCTCATCTTTGCGAGGCTTCGATCCATGCTCGCCGCTGGAATTCCCTGAGCCGGCTGGTTTCGAGGCTAAGCCACCCTGTAGAGGTGGTGAAGAAGGGGGAGACTGCCTGCAGGGTTGAGGTAGAAGCCGCATTCTCTCTCCCCAGCTGGCCATTAACTCTTTCCTGAAGGCGGTTTTAGCGTGGTCAGAAATGGCACCACAAAGAACGAACTGACCGGAAAAGAATATGCAGGAGGATAGATAAGAAGAGAAAGTTTTGGTGACTGGGTCAAACAGCAAAAGCAAACAAATAAGGTTACCTAGAATTTATTAACTTAACACTTGTTCCCAAAGAAGAATTTTTGAAGTTGCGGAAGGAAGAGAGAAGGGAAAAAGATTAGGCCCTTTTTTTCCTTCCTTCCTTATACTGACAGGCTAGAGAAACTTAAGCAAGAAATTGAAAAAAAAAATCCACTTTGACATTAATAGGCTCTAAGCTGAAAATATAACAGTCAAGAACTATAAAGATTTCTGGACATTTAAAAGTTTTTAAAAGCTGGAAAAGGAGAAAGAAAGAATACGAAAGGGCAAGGATCTGGAAAAATGGAGGAGGCTGCCTGCGAATTAAGGAATGGAACTGTAATTAAAGAAACTCACAGTTAAATTTAACAAGATTCCTCAAACAGGATACATTTTAATGAAACTGGCACAAAATAAATAGAAACCCCAGGAAGAGAAAGTGGAAAAAAGAAGAAAGCAAGAAAAACAGTTTTTGGATTATTTGGATTTACTTGGTGACTCCTTGTTTTTGCATCGTAGATGGCTAAAATTAACTGGGTGGGTTGTTTAAAAGTTTTATTAAATGGTATTCACTCTCAAAAGAACTGAAAATGGAACTTAAAAAATGGAAAAGAAGATGCACAAGGAGGGAGAGGTTCTTTTGGCTTCCGTATTTCAATTCTTAGAAATGGATTTTTTTTTTTTTTTTTTTTTTATCTGGAACTATGAGAAACAACAAGAAATGCTTGCAGAACAAGAAGATTGGGACAACAGAAGAAGCCATCATTTATGATCAAAATAATTTTAAGTTGGGGGAAAAAGGGGGGGGGAAGAGAGTGAAAGGTTTTAAGACAGGAAAACACCAAACAAGAAGAAGAATTTAAAAGATAAGTATAATATAAGAAAGCACAGAAAGAGGGGATTACAATGAGAGAGTTAGACAGTAGAGATGATGGGGGTAAAGGGGAGGAAGAAAGAAGAGGGGGAAGAAGGCAAGGAAAAGAAGTTGTAAAGGACAGAAACAAAAATGGAGAACAGGGAGAAAGATACAAGGATTTTAACTATAAGTTTGTTTAGAGATAAGGTGTGACAAATTAATTGCAAAAAGGAATTCTGAAAGGGTACATAAGACAGCATTGTTATGTTCAAATAGAATAATTTTAGAAAATATGATTAACAATGATGGATAAAATATTTACTGTAAGGTTAGTTGAATGTTGTCATAATTAAATTGAATTAAAATGATTGAGAAGAAGTTAAATGGAACATTTTTAATTATTAGTAATGATTTTAAAAATAACACTGAGAAATATGGGGAAAAAATGGAACAAAAAAGAGAATTTAACTATGGAAAGTTTATAAGTGTTCCAATGACAGTAATAATATTTTATTGAAAGAATGTTAAAGATGTAAGTATTCAACATTGTGAATATTATGATAAATGAATTGGAATGAAATGTGAGATATATATATATATATATATAATATATATATATATATATATATATAATATAATGTATATATATATATATATGTATATTATATATAATATATGTATACAGTATTATATTATGATAGTATATATATATTATATATAGTATATATATATAATATAGTAAGTATATATATATAATATATATATATGTATATAATATATATATATATATGTTTCCTGAGTCTTTCGCGAGTATTTGTATGTGATCTCTCTGGGTTATTCGGGTTTTCTCCGCCGTAGAATTGGAAGTATGCTGGGCAACATTGTCGATGAAGTCTCATTCACTTCAGGCTTGTTTCTTCAGCTCTGTGTTCTCAGAGTAAACTCTGGAGAAGCACAGAATTACCTCTGAGAAAAACGCACAGAAAGCCCTTTTTGAAAAAGAAAACAAGCCTGAGATGAATGAAGACTCATAAATGTTGCCTAGATACTTTCCATTCTACGCGGGAGAAAACCCGAATAAACCCAGAGATCATTATATACTATGATATATATATTATATATATAAGTATATATATATAATATATGTGTGTGTGTTGTGTTGTGTGTGGTGGTGTGTGTGTGTGTGTGTGTGTGTTGGTGTGTGTGTGTGTTTGTTTTTTTAAATTTTCACAGTACTTACATGGTGCTGTTTCAGCTTCCTTCCTGGGGAATTATCCACGTCTTCTGTAGTGGCTGTTTAAAAGTTTAGCAAACATTTCAGCAGAATCTCATCTGCCATCACTTCAGGCTTTCTGTACAAATCTATACAGAAGCCTATGATGGCAGATGAGAATTCTGCTGAAACGTTGCTACAAACTTTAACATCTAGACGCAAAAAACAAGAGTCACTGTTTTCCGACAAAAATCTCATTCGTCATCTTCAGGCCGTGTCTTCGGCTTTGTCTTCTCAGAAGTAAATTTACTTCTCAGAGTAAAAGCTTCTACTCGAGAAGCAAAGGCTTGAAGACACAGGCCTGAAGATGACAGAATGAGATGTTCCGTCGAAACGGTTGCCAAATTACTTCCAATTTTACGCGGTGAGAAAAACCCAATAACCAAAGATATATATATTACAATAATAATACACCACAACACACACACACACCACACACACACACACACATATATTATATATATATATACGTTTTCTTTTTAAGTATATAGTGTCTATTTTAAGAATGCTATCAAGCAGAATTCGACTGGAAGTTATGTATTATATGAATGCTATATATTTTAGGTATTCACTGAAGGCTTAAATAAGAGTTTAGATGGATAAAATTTAAAGGAAGATATAAAGGTGTCATTACTCCATTTGGTAACTACGGGAAAAATTTTTTACTAAGAAAAGAATAATATGAAACAAGAGAACACAAAAGTATAAATATAATGATTTTAATTGAGATGAGATAATTAAAATAAAGTTGAAGAAAATTAAAAGAGGGGAAAAAACTAGTGTAGAAATATTAAAACAGTAATAAGATATGGAATAGAAATAAAAATGAGCATAAAATTGATGTTTTGTGTCTGTCATGAAGAAGTGATAACTGGGACTCTTGCCTTATTTTCAAAAAAGATGTTTTATTTTGTATTTGTTTTGTTGAAAACGCAAATAAACATTTCAAAAAAGAAAAAAAAAACCAATGGATGGAAAATTAATCATTAATCATTTCTCTAGGGAAATTCCCTGACAGTTTAGAACAATTAATCAAAGCAGAACAACTTGCTCTCAGAAGTTGTGACTGCTCCAACACTGAAGTTTTTAACAAGAGATTGGATAATCAATTGTCTGAATGGTAATATGGCGGGGGCGGGGGGGGGGGGGGGGGGGTTGGACTAGAAGATCTCCAAAGTCCCTTCCAACTCTGTCATTCTGTTTATCTGCTGAGGGACTGGTTGTTGGCAAATGTAGCAAACCCCCTTGTGGAGAGCAATAATCTGGAGAGGTGAACCAAGTACAGAAGAAAAACAGAGTGTTTAAGAGATACCCAATATATTGTTATCCCACTCAGCAAAAAAAGAGCCTCACATTCAACTTTCCAAATATGCCTCTCTAGTTCTCTCTCTGTATTTGTATCAAAGCTAATGTGGTCAGGTGGGGATGTAGGCTCTGAGTAATTTAGGAATAATGCAAAGAAATTGTTAAATAAAGATGTGCAATCTCATCTAACACTCCCAAATATGAAAAACAGCAGTTTAAATATCACATTGACCTAGTTTCAGTGCTTTAATTCTATAAGATTCCTAATAGCAAACATTAATTGCTTATCAAAGAAATTCTACAAGCAATTTCTGTTTCTGGCCATGAATACACATCTTGTATTACAAAATAAGTTTCTGTGTTAGTCACTTCTTGAATTAAAATTGTCCTTTATAAATCCAATTAATATGCCAATACTCACAAGGAGTTAGAATAAAACTCTGATGAGAACAAAGATGGCATTGCATTTCTAGCTGATTTCTAAATGATTCATTGATTGAAGTAAAGTTCAAAGAACTCTGATTTGATCATTGAATTCATAGCAGATAATCCAATCTTTCTGGACCATGCTGCTGTTTGAGCATTTGTCTGCCAGCTTATTTTTTCCCCTTCTTTCCTATCTGTTACATATTAAAAGCCAGAATATTTTTGCTTGCAGACTACAGCAGCAAATGTTAGAAATCTAGAAGACCATAAAACCAGGCCCTTCTGAGGATTTTTTTTTCAGGTTTCCAGTTCTGCCATGCCTTTCTGTCAGATGGAGGACTTGTCTTGCTGAAGAGGCATCTGTGTGTTATCAACAGGGCATTTCATCTGGAGGCCCATCTGAATGGGGGATGGGAATAACAAAATAGCTAAACCAATGGCGTGTATCACCTTACTCCTTGGCTGTGATGGGAGAGAAGATAACTGTTCTTCAATATAGCAAACCTTTGGCATCAGAACAAAGAAATCCCTATAAAGTGTGGGGGGGGAGGGGTTTCAGATGAGGGGAGGGGGTGAAAGCAAAAAAAGAGAACGGCAGTGATTTTTTTTGGTTAGTGTTTGTGCAATGATGGTTCAGTTAATATCGGGGCATTTTTCAAAGAAGCAATTATTGTTTTCATGTATAAATCATGGGAGGTATGCAGCAATCACCTCTTTTTTTGTGTGTGGGTTTTGCAAATTAGGGTTTGCTTGTATCCTGGCAGTGTAATCCTATCTGATCTCAACCTTCTGCACAGATTGCATACCACTATGATTATGTATTTGTCTCTCCCGGGCTGCCAAAATTGCATACAGCATAGCATTTGCAATTTGACCTCTAGCACAAGTTGTACAATGGAGTTGACTCCTTGCAGAGAGAGAGAGACAGAGAGAGACAGAGAGAGAGAAGGAGAGGGAGAGAGAGAGGGAGAGGGAGAGAATGAATGTCTCTGGAGTTTCTTAGTCATTCAGGTCAACAAGAGAAAAAGGACTGGACTTTCTGGATGTTATTTGAAGATGTTTCACTTTTCATCCAAGAAGCTTGAGAGCCAAAGAAGTTTCTTGGATGAGAAGCGACCATCGTCAAAGAAAAACCAAGAAGTCCAGTTGCCCCTTGAAAAAACACCTTTGGNGGGGGGAAGAGAGAGAGAGATCTCCTATTCTTTCCTTTTCCTTTCCATAGCTAATGTTCTTCATGGTTGTTCTAGGAAGAGTTTGGCCTATATAAGATATGCCAGTTGGAGAGAATGCTAAATCATTTATTCTAGGTCAAGGCAGAGCTGGTATTTGACCTGCTGGTTAAGGCAGCCAATAGAGACGCCTCATTATAGAGCTCATGGATTACAAAGCACATTTTCCCTCTACTGTACCTTTTACAATATTAGTTATGAATAGCTTTTTAAAGAGATACAATAGACCCACTGTACTCAAACACCTGTTTGAGGGCCTCCTTTACATTAGATTCAAGATGCCAAAGGTCATCAGTCATAATTATTTTTAAACAAAACACTCTTAGTTCACAAAAGCCAGGCGGTGAATCATGAAAGACAGAAGAGTAATGGAAAAATATAAATTAAAATCTGGTTTGAGAAAGGGAGCTTTCACCTTGGGCCCCAAAATGCTTCATTTGATCCCATGAGAAATAGTACTGCCAAATCAATATGAGAAAATCATCCTCCACAATCCTGGATAAACTTCTATGGTAAAGATACTGTAATTACTGTAGTTAACCATTTCCCAGATTTTACAGACAGTGTGCATACAAGCATCTAACTCTGCAGAATCCAACAGATACAATTAATTTTTGAGAAAAAAAGTCTGCCCTCAATTTTTATAGAGTTTAGTATTCGAAGATTCAACCAAAATGCTTGACAGTCCCAGAAGCTATGGTTAAAAAAAAATTTAGAGTGACCACTTACTTGCAATATGACTTTATGATTGATTTTAAACCCAGGTTTGAAGCCATTCTTCTTGAATTGCAAATACCATCCAGATAAAATAATCCAGGAATGCATCAATAAAATGGCATCCTGGCAAAGACAAACTGCTGAGAATATGCCTGAGGCATCAGCAAAGATAGGGGGAAGATAAAACAGAGTAAGTGCCATGGCAAGACAAGAGAAGACCCTGCATGGATCATCAAGTAGCTGATCAACAAGTAGCTGAGATGGCTGACATTGGGAGATCCTACCAGTGGCTGGAAAAGTCAGCACAAGAATAAGCACTAAGTGCCACAGTCTTTCATATCTTATTTCCAGATCCAAATGGACAGACAGGTACTGGCCAATCAACTAGATATCATGGTAATAAACAAGTAGCAGAAGACAACTGTGACGTGGAATGGCCATCTTGCCATGGCCAACTCACTGCTGCCAATTCACCATGGCCAGCTCTCCACAGCCAACTCACCATGGAACAATTCACCATGGTCAATTCACCACATGAAACTCACCAAAGAACAATTCAACAACCTTATTTAATTATTTAAAATAATTTTAAAAATAATTTGCAGAAAAAATAATTACTTCCAACCTGCCTTCCATTGAGGACCTATATACTGCACAAGTCAAAAAAAGGGCCGTGAAAATATTTACAGACCCCTCACATCCCGCACATAAACTGTTTCAACTCCTTCCCTCAAAATGACGCTATAGAGCACTGCACACCACAACAACTGCACACCACAACACAGACACAAGAAGAGTTTTTTTCTCAAATGCCATCACTCTGCTAAATAAATAATTTCCTCAACACTGTCAACTATTTACTAAATCTGCATTACTATTATTATTAATCTTCTCATTGTTCCTATCACTCATCTCCTTCCACTTATGACTGTATGGCTGTAACTTTGTTGCTTGTATTCTTACGATTTATATTGATTTTTTCCTGGTATGATTTGATTGCTTATTGTACCCTTATTGTATGACTATTATTAAGTGTTGTACCTGATGATTCTTGACTCTTGATGAATGTATCTTTTCTTTTATGTACACTGAGAGCATTTGAACCCAGATAAATTCCTTGTGTGTCCAAACACATATGTTTCTACACATACTCACCTAGTACCAGGTGAAAACAACATCAAGAAGAAAGAATCAACTAAACTGGAGTAATATTAGGGCCTGAAGGAGGAGGAATTAAGTGGAGAAATATTAGAGCCTAAAGGAGAGACTACTTTCCAGCTTTGGATAGTAAAGGCCAAATAAGAGTGTTTTTTCTGGTGAGACTGGTCTATCAGGGCAACCTGGTCTATACAACTAGGGGATGGAATATACTGTTTCCGCTTTTGCCTTTCAGCCCCAATCCAGGAGCCTTCACAGGCAGTTGCTTTCGCAACAAACTATTTTTGTGTTGAATTTATATTTTACTGACAAAGAAATTAAGGGAGACCAGTATTGATCTATTTCAAGCTATTTCACTCTCATCAGCCGGCCATATCCTTTCTAGGATTCAAATCCCAGAAAACCTGGGTTTGATTAAGTGGTGGGATTCAACATTTTTTACTACCAGTTCTGTGGGTGTGGCTTGGTAGGTGTGTGTAATTCCCCATTAGGAAAATAAGTGCACACAGGGAGAGGTAGTGAGAGTAATGTTGAATAACACATGACCAGCACACAGATACGCTGAACAGTAAAATGTAGGGTTTTACTTCCAGTAAATGGTTAAGCAAAGTCTAACAAACTGTCCAAGTCATATATGATTGAAGCAGTCAGTTTTCAATCCAAGGATCCAAATAACAAAGTCCAGTATCATAAACAGTTCAGTAAATAGACTCACAGCAATCCAAGAAGAACGACGATCAACAACAGTCAATAGGAAAAATGCAGGAACCAAAAACAGCGAACATCAGAGCATCTAGCAACAAGCAACTCACAGCAACAACAGAACAGAACAACTCAGGTTTCTGGCTCCATTTTATGGATGTTTGAGGAACCACACCCAATTACAGTTTTAGCATTCCCTTAAAGAGACAATATTAAATGTCTATCCTGGTTTATATATTTCCAACCCAACTGTTGGGTGACTACCAATTCCTAACAGCGTGGTCTGGTGGGCGTGGCAGGGGTAGGATACTGTAAAATCTCCAGTTAGAGGTGATATTTTCCAGTTCTCCAAACTACTCAAAATTTCCACTTCCAGTTTTCCAGAATTGGTCGGAACCTGCAGAATACCACTTCTAGTTCAATTCCCAGAAAGGGTTTGGCTTGCTGAAGAGAGCTAAATAGCTTGAAATAGATCTATACTTTATTTCTTTGTCTCCCTTTATTTCTTTGTCAGTAAAATATCAATTCAACAAAAAGGCCAACTAGTCCCAGTGGTGACTGGAGCATCTGGGAATGTGTCTCCTAAGCTGAGAGAGTAACTCTAACACAGCCTAGGAATATTGTCAGAGCTCTCTATCCACATGAGTGCAATGCTACTAGGAACCAAGATGCTGCACAGAACACTCAAACTCCAAAGCCTCTGGTGGAAAACTCATGCTATAGGAAGACATAGATCAACCATAGGGGTGAGAAGGTTTTTTTTCTTTAAAGTTTTTTTTCAGCAAAATAGTTCCCAATGCTGTTGACACCACAAAACAAATTAAGCATAATAAAATCAAGTCTGTGGAATCAAAAATACCAGATAGAACAGGTAGGTTTCCAATCTAATGTTTTGTGATATGTGTTTGGTTTTTTTTTTGTTTAAGTTCCATTTTCAGTTCTTCTTAGAGTGATACCATTTTAAAGACTTTTAAACAACCACCTGGTTGATTTTAGTCATCCGGATGCAAAAAACAAAAATCACCAAGTAATCCAAATAACCCAAGGCTGTTTCTTCTTGCTTCTTTTTTTCACTTTCTCTTCCTGGGATTCTATTATTTTGTTGCCAAGTTTCCATTAAAATGTATCTTTGAGGACTCTTGTTAAAATTTCACTGTAAGTTCCTTTTAGTTACAGTTCCATTCCTTAAGGCTAGGTCACACTGGCCGACGGATGCAAAACGTATGTAAAAAGGACACAGCAGATGAGCAAATTTTCCATCNCATTTTTCGAGATCCTGCCCTTTTATTCTCTTTTTTCTCCTTTCCTGCTTTTAAAAACTTTTAAATATCCAGAAATCTTCATTATCCCTTTGACTTTTATTTTCAGCTTACATGTCTATTAATGTCAAAGTGGATTTTTTTTTCAATTTCTTGCTTAAATCTCTTGGCTGTCAGTATAAGGAAGGGAAGAAAAAAAAACCTAGTCCTTTCCTTTCTCTCTCTCCTTTGCAGCTTCAATATCTTCTTTGGGAACAATGTTATTGTATTTAAATTCCAGGGGACCTTACATTGTTGCTTTTTCAGTTTAACCCGGTCGACCAAAACTTTCTCTTCTTATCTTCCTCCTGCACATTCTTTTCCAGTTCACTTCTTCTTTGAGGTAGCCATTTCTGACCACCGCTGCAACTGCCTTCGGGAAAGCGAGTAATGGCCAGCTGGAGAAGAGAGATGTGGCTCTCCTCTACCCTGCTGGCAGTCTCCCCCTTCTTCAGCACATCTATGGGGTGACTTAGCCCTGAAACCAGCTGGCTCGGGGTGCTCTGGCAGTGAGCACAGATCAAAACTGTGCACGATTGCAGATTTTGGTCTGTCGCCAAAGAGACTCAAACCGGAAACAAAGTCCACAAGTCTTAAAGTTGCCAAGTTTGCTCTATGCCATCTGAAAGTTTTGGACCTCCAGCGTAAGAGCAGAAGGTCTATCTCAGTGGGGTGAAAGATTGAAATAGATAACTCTGGCTAGGTCTGTGTTGCTTAAAAATACCTTGCCCTGCCTTTTCATGGGGTACTGACCCAACCAGGATAGGATAAATCCTAATTCCAATGCTTATTTCATACTGGGACCAATAGAACCTCTATTCAGTCTTGATTCAATTTCATCGAATTCAGTCCAAATTTGAATTCAAGCACGATGAAACAAATTTGCCTTCTTCTTTGCTATGTGAGAAGAAGGAACAAGAAAATCATCCTTCCTAGCACTTGAGGGATTCTCTTACCATTTTCATGCAGCTTCTCCATTTCAACACAAAGCCATGGTGCCTCGGCTTAGCCCAATGAAATGGATCAGAACCCATTGGAAAACACAGGAAAGACACCGCTCTTCCTCTTACCCCGTTATGCAATTTTAGCCATGACAGATGATCTTGGTTGACATGAAGTCTCTGTTTTCTCAAGGTCACCAGATCTTTTTTGACTAAATCCTTCTTGGGGAAAAACACCCAGCTAATGAGGTTCAGATCAGCCTTTAAATCTCTCTTTTTGTCCAACTACAGTACGTATGTGGAAACATTGAGAATCTCATTCTTCTCCAGAAAGGGATGGAACTAGAATGGGAAGATCCAGGAATTTTAAAAGCAGTAAATCTGGTAACTTATTCCTTTTTGTCTGTTCCCAGTTGAACCTTTCTTCTACAGTGATCTAACTTGTAAATATTCTTAGTTGGGAGAACAGGTTCCCAAAAATGGAAAAGAAAGGTTTAGCAAAATTTATCAAATATACATTGACAATATATGCATTAAAAATAATTGACAAAATTTGTCAGTTAAAGGAAATATATAGAGATTGTCATAGATTGCACAAACAGAGACAATATTCATCAAGTCTTTGAAACAACAGGATGATGAACATAAAGCATGGATTTGTCAAGAAAAGGGTTGCCAGGCTAATCTCCTCACATGTAGACCAGATTAGAACAGGCCCGAATGAGTGAATTCTACTTGATGGCTACATTAAGAGAATATTTAATTTGCCATCCATGGAGAATAGAATAGAATAGAATAGGATAGAATAGAATTCTTTTTTGGCCAAGTGTGGTTGGACACACAAGGAATTTGTCTTGGTGCAAATACTCTCAGTGTACATAAGAGAAAAGATACATTCATTGAGAGTCAAGAATCATAAGGTACAGCACTTAATAATAGTCATAGGGTACAATAAGCAATCAAACAAGGAAACAGTCAATATAAATTGTAAGGATACAAGCGACAAAACTACAGTCATATAGTCACAAGTGGGAGGAGATGGGTGATAAGGAGTGATAAGAAAATTAACAGTAATAGTAGTGCAGATTTTGTCAATAGTTGGACAAGAGTTGAGGGAATTATTCATTTAGCAGAGTTAAGGCATTTGGGGAAAAACTGTCCTTGCATCTAGTTATTGTGTCTCTCTATCTATCTGTCAAATTTAGCCATTCATCTCACAGTGTGACAAGAGTGCATGTCTGAAATTGCAAATGTCCCAATTTGCAATTTTTTTTCCAATCATTTTTTTTTTAAATCTTTTACAAAACTTTTTTTACAATCTGAGGAGCTAGGAAGGATTTTTTTGGAATTTCTGTCTCTGCCTATTATTTAGTTGGGGGCTCCCCACCCCTAAAGAGACTACTGTGTAAAAATTATCTAACACCCTTACAATTACTATATTGAACTAAAGTTCAAAGCATTAATGAAATAATTCCTGATGTGATTATTAGGAAGGTAGTTAAATGAGGGCTGGATGGTATAACAATTAAATGAATGATACTGTCTTTAAAATTGTGTACTTCAAAAAGATGAAGCTTCCAGAAAAACACTTATGATTTCCTGATAGAGAAAATTGCATAAGTAAAATCCAGTAGAAACTTTTTTGAAACAGTGGTGTTTTAATTTTATTTTGTTTGATAACAATCCTATATTTAATTTCATAATATTGTTACTCATGATTTGGATGAAATGGGATTAAATGGCTACCGTTTGGTAGCTGATATCAAATTGGGTGTCTAAATGTATAAGTTAAAACCAGGTAAAACATTCAAAAACACATCTTCATGATTTATCGAAATAGGCTGGAAAGAATCGAATGGAATTTAAGAGAGAGAGAGAGAAAGAGAGAGAGAGAGAAGTACAAAGGCTTCTATATGGAAGAAGAAAAATGAAATGCAGAGCAAGAAGGGTGAGNAGAGAGAGAGAGAAAAAAAAAAAGTACAAAGGCTTCTATATGGAAGAGGAAAAATGAAATGCAGAGCAAGAAGGGTAAGAAATTCCAAACTTGATATGAATATTTCTGAAAATGATCTCAAAATAGTAGTTGATTGCAAACTCAGATGTGAGTTGGCAGTAAGATGCATGTGGAAAGAAGGCAAATGCATCCATAAGAATCTCAAGGAAGTCTGTATTCTAGTTTGGGGGGATCTCAAGTACCAGGCAGTGGTGGGATTCAATTTTTTTTTAGTACTGGTTATGTGGGCGTGGCTTGGTGGCTGTGGCATGGAATGGCTTGGTGGGCATGGCAGGGGAAAGATACTGTAAAATCTCCATTTCCTCCCCATGCCACTAACCTGCTTTCCAGCTCCATTCTCCTATATAGGGCAACAACAACAAAAAAAAACCTCAGCCAATCAGCTGAGACTCAGGAGGCAGATAATAGACGGGGGTGGGGCCAGCCAGAGGTGGTATTCCAAACTACTCAAAATTGCCATTACCAGTTCTCTAGAACTGGTCAAAACCTGCTGAGTACCACCNGCCACTAACCTGCTTTCCAGCTCCATTCTCCTATATAGGGCAACAAAAAAAGACTCAGCCAATCAGCTGGGACTCAGGAAGCAGATAATAGATGGGGGTGGGGCCATGCTTGGAGAAGACATTGCACAACACCTAGGTCAGCTTTAGGGAAGGGTTATGAAGGAAAGAATGAGCTCAAAGGAGGCTTCTGTTAGCCTTGAGAAAAGGCAAGAGCCATATTGATCTACTAAAGTGGAAAATCAGAAGGAATCTGGAAACACCTTTTTCAACGAATAAAATCTGTCAGCTGGAAACTACAACAGTCTTCCAATTGTTAAAAGATGATACACAAAAGCTTAAAATCTGTGTCCTGCTATTGCAGATTGTGAGGCACCATAAGATCATAAACTCAGCCAGGAGATTACGGCTGAAGGAGAGGAAAAACATCCTAAAATGAAAATTAGCTTTAGAGTTGAGAAAGTTTTTTTCTCTTCATACCAAAGGGAAGGTGACTATCAGAATTACGATACTGACTGTTCGGTCTTTTCCAAATTGACGGATTCCTGAAGAAAGGAGGGATTGAGCTAGGTGGTTGAATGGGCTCCTTCAAACTTATGAAGGTAAAATTCTAAAATTAGTCATCATAAACTCATAAATACAGGAATGTATTTTAAAATGCATGCATCATTTTTAAAATTAGCACTATTTAAAATCGAGCTATACCTCTCACAGTGCCTGAAAATCATCACTGAACTGATTAGATTGGCCAAACTAGTTGGCCTCCTGTAACTCAAGTAGATTGATATAGTTCCCTTGCTTCTCTTTGGGTTCCTTCTTGAAAGGATCTAAAGCCCCTGTCACACTGCACTAACAGATGCAAAGAGGATGTAAAATGGACAAAAAAATTTGCCATCCGTTGGTTAACATGATGTATCCGTTCTGTACTCACTGCCTCTGTTTTGCTTCCTCTCTATCCGTCCAGCATCCATCTACTAACGTTTCATCCGCTCAGAAAGTTTTGAGCTGCTGAAAACTTTTGCGTGGAAAATGTATCCAATTCGTCCGTTCTGCATCCGTTACAGATCCACTATATCTGCTAGGCATCCGTTCCGCATCCACGCAACTTGCATCCGCTCGGACGCAGGGAGGAAGCGGAACGGACGTGGAACGGATGCAGAACGGATGCCTAGTGGATGCAGAATGGAAACAAAGTATGTAGAACGGAAAAAACGTTCGCAGAGGGGACCTCTCTCAGATATTAAGGATGTCTAGAGGATGCCTAGAGGGTGCCTAGAGGATGCAAAGGGACACCTATATATAAAAAGGGGGAGCAATCATCTGGATCTCACTTTCAGACAGCAGCCTGCAAGTGCAGACCTCTGCAGCCTTCATCTGACACTTCCTCTTCCACAGCATCCAGTCATGTCAACCGTGGATCGTAACACATTCTTTTGGCAGCCACCATCCTTCTGCAACAGTGCGAAGCCATAGACAGGCTCTTGTGAACTCTACTACGGGAAGAAAAAGAGGCGTCCAAGAAGTGTCTGGGTACGAAGACAGTTCGCCAGAAGAGCAAGGACGACCTGTAACAACAAGCTGATGGTGGAGCTCAGGAACGAAGACCCTTGTGCAATTCCAGAACTTCATGAGGATGCCTCCAGCCATGTTTTGATGAAGTTGGGCAGCGCCTGAACACCAGGTTGACCAAGCAGAGCACCAATTCCGCCCAGCTGGCCCTGGGCTCAAGGTGGAACTGACTCTGTGCCACCTGGCTTCAGGGACCACCTACAAGAGCATGCAGTACGGATGGAGGGTGCCACACAACACCATCAGCATTGTGGTCAGAGAAGTGGTGCAAGCCATCATCGAAGAATACATGGAGGAGCTCCTCCAGTGCCCCTCCACTGAAGAAGGTATGGAATGAAAGTTGCAGAGCAGTGGTATCAGAGGTGGAACTTCCCACACACCGTTGGAGCCATCGATGGCAAGCACGTGGCCTGCAAAGCGCCAGTCCAAGTCGGGCTCTCACTTATTTTAACTAACAAGGGCTTTCTTCAGCATCATCCTCTTCACCATGGTCGATGCTGACTACAAGTTCATGTACATCGATGCTTCAGGCAACTGGTCAGCTTCAGATGCCCAGGTATAACAACACCAGTCACCTCAAGGAGGGGCTGGGAAGGCAACCTCATCGTGGGCTTCCCCAGATGCAGACCCCCTGCCCAACGACACGCAAGATGTGCCCTACTTCATCGTGGGGGATGACGCCTTCTCCCTCAGAACCTACCTCATGAAGCCCTACACCTCCAGACTCCTCACCCGTGAAGAGAGGAGCTTCCAACTAAGGCTGTCCAGGGCAAGGGCGGGTGGTGGAGAACGCCTTTGGCATCCTGGCCCAACAGTTCCAGGTACTTCTCACCACCATGCAGCATTGCCCAGAGACCATGAGGAGGATCGTGGAAGGTTTGCTGGCATCCTGCACAATCTCATGCGCACCGCTAACCAGTCTTGCCAGAACAGGCTTGTGGACCATCAAGAAGAGAATGGGGACATGGAGCCTGGGGAATGGAGGGAAGGCGAAACCTTGTTTAGGGATAACAGTGTTTGCCCTAACTGGTTTTAGGTAAAATAAGTAATCATGGTTTATATGTTAAAGTGTCTGTAACTTTAACTGTGGGAAAAGTGATTAGGGGTGTGGTTATGAAAACTCCTTAAAAGAAGCAAGCCTGCAGCATGTGCGCTCCTGGCTTTGAATGATTCCTAATTACTGCTTGGAAGACTGCATTGCTCGAAACGAGAGAAGGAACAAAGACTGATTTGTAAGTGAACTGACCCAGGATATTCTACAATGGACTTTGCTAACTGAATTCCCTAAATGGACTGACTAAATGATACATGACTATTGGACTGTTATTTTGACTATGCTGTATAAATGGAATAAACTATAATCTTGATAACACAAGCGTATCTGTTTATCTTTACTGTATGTTAATAAACATACAAGCTTAGCTTCACTCATTTATCTGTGTTGCCTATCTGACTTACGCTGCACATTCTGTTTTGCTTGTCTCCTCCCTAACCCTGGTTGGGGAACCCAGGCTTAACACTGGTTATGGGCCCAGAGGCTGCAAAGTCAGTTTAACTAGGATAAAACAGATTTATGTAAAGAGTGAGAGTTTGTGTTGTTATACATTACAGTAAACAGACAGCTGTGTTTTTATTAATTATAGTTTATATACATATATGAAACATGGCACAAGTCAAATCTACAAAGTTTGTCCCTTATATCCAAGCTGGATGGAACAAACTATGTATCATGGTCTGCAAATGTAGTCTACTTCTACAAAGAGAAGGTCCTGTGGAACATAATTGAGAATCACCAAACGTAAAGAAAGGGATCCAAAGGATGAGGAAGACAGACTAAAGATAGAAGAATTTATGCATAAAAATCAACAAGCCATTTGCATAATTGGGTTAACGCTTAACTGATCAACAGCTTGTTTATATTCCACGGAGAGAAGACGGCTCTCGGGTGTTGGGCAGAAGCTGAAAAGAATTTTATGTTCGAGATAATGTTGGTGCTCACATAAATCTAACACGGAAGCTTTTTCAGGACGCATCTCCAAACAAATGGTGATATGCTGAGTCATTTAAAAACTATGAAAAAACATTTTTCAAGAACTGCACGAGAAAGAGCTTAATTTTCTCTGAACTAACACCAAGTCTACATAATTCTATCTTCCCTTGATGAAAGTTATGATAACTACATAACTTCACTTGAAATTTTGCCAAAAAGAAAGTTTAACTTTAACTGATATAACTGGCAGATTGATTGAAGAGGCCAGAAGAAGGATTGAAAGAGATCGAAATTAAGGAAGGAGCAACCTCAAAAAGAAGATAATGAATCTCCTACTGCATACGCAATTAAAAGTTTTTAATTGTGGAGGAAGAGGACATTTGGCAAGATTTTGTAAAAGGCAAAGCGCCAGAACGCTGGCAGAATACTAAAGTCATCAAAAGATAACTAAAAATTTAGAGTTAGCCATGTATACAACGGAGCTGTAAAAAATAATTTATGGGTGGTTGACAGTGGAGCATCCCATTGTATAACAAATGATAACAAAAATTTTATTAAAATGTCCCAGAGTACACAGCAGATATCGTTAGCCAACTGGCTGGAAACTAAAAGCTAAAGGTCAAGGTATAGCATATTGGTTCTTTTATAAAAGAGAATGTAAAATGTTATATGTACGCACAACTTAAGTTTAATTTAATTTCAGTTAGAATTTTGGTTAAACTAGGATATGTAGTTACATTTAGGGGAGATAAATGCATAATTGAAAAAGAAGATAAGAGGATTACTGCATCTTTAAGAGGTGAATTATATGTGTTAAATGATGATGGTTTAAAGTGGGCTAACACAATTTATGAAAATAAGAAACCTCATGACGAATGTATTCACATTGTTACATCGAAGGCTAGGGCATTTAAATTTTAAAATGCTAAAGAAAACTGTTGAATTATCTAAGGGAATAAGTTTGAAATCTTGTAATAAGTATTGCAATGTAATGCCTGTAATCAAAGTAAGAGCAGGGTTTTACCAGCTAATAGAGTTGATGGATTTAACTACTAAAGAGCCTTTAGAAGATAGTATTTGCTGATTAATAGGTCGAAAAACCAAGTGTAGGAGGAGCTCGTTACATACTAAGTATAATGGACCACTATCTAGATATGGGTTTTGCTGTTTAATGAAGAGCAAAACTGAAACCTATACAAAAATCTCTTTAATTGGATTAAATTTGCAGAAGAAAAACTAAAAAGAATTAGTTAACTCTTATAACAGATAATGGTACAGAATTTACAAATAATAAATTCAGAAACAGACTAAGAATGTTAGGTATTTCAACATAAATGTCCTGCACCATATAAGGCCACAACATAATGCCTTTTATAGAGAGAAGAGGCCAAACATTACAATCAATGGCACGAACTATGATGTCTGATTCAGAATTACCTGACAATTTAATGGGGAGAAGCAATAATGTGTGGTAATCATATATTAATAATGTTTGTTAATTCACAACAGGTGAATTACCATTCACACTGTGGCATGGTACAAACCTGATTTAAGTTATATGCACACATTTGGAGCAACCAGCATGGGTGCATATCCCTACACAACTTAGACACAAGGGACAGCATAGAGCTAAAAGATTAATTTTTTGTAGGATATACATCTAATCATAGATCTTATAGATTCTGGGAACCAGGTACATCTAGAGTTTACACCAGTGCTAGGTGCAAAATTCCTAGAACATGTAGGATGGACTAGATTGGAACAAGATGTAAATTTGAAAGTATAAAATGAACCCTACAAAAGGCAGAAAGATCAAATTTTGTTATAAGAGTCCAATTAAGGAAGAAGTCCACGAAGAGCAAATAGGACCAGAACAAAAGGAAATAATTGATCAGGAGAGGTACAAAATCAAGAAACAGTTAAGAGAGGAAAGTCCACCTGTAAATCCTATAATACCTAGACGTACTACACGTGTAACTAGACCACCTGACAGGTATCAAGCAAGTATAGTTTGCCAAGTAACTAAAGTTCCTACTAATGTAGATGAACTCAGGATGTATCCTGCTAAGGATCAGGAGAATTGGCAAAAGGCAATGCAAAAAGAACTAAATTCATTAAGGGTAATGAAAGTCTATGAAGATGCCAAATTACCGTCCAGGACAAAAAATCCATTGGGTGCAAATGGATATTTAAAATAAAAACTGGAAATGATGGACCTGTTACCCATAAAGCTAGGTTAGTAGCTCAGGGTTTAATCAAATGCATCTGATTACGATGAAGTTTTTGCACCAAGCCTTAAAGCAACATCTTTAAGAGCAGCATTAGTGTGGGCAGCTAAGAAAAACTATATCATTAACCATTTAGATGTAGAGAACTGCTTATCTACATGCACCACTGCAAGCACACTATATATTTAAGAAAACCGAATTGGTGTAAAAGATAATAAAGTAAATAGTAATGATTGTTGGAAACTCAAAAAGAGTCTTTAACGGACTGAAACAATCTGGGTTTGAGTGGAACCAATATATTGTGAAAGAGTTAAACAATATATGGTTTTAAATACTGGTTTAGCAGATCCATGTGTGTTTTAAAGAGAAAATAATGGAACGGTGTCATTATTGTTTTATTTACAGATGATATTGCTTTAATTACCAAGACTAATAATGAAGCTAATGAGATTATATCATTATTAGCCAGAAGGTAAAGGTAAAACATTTGGGTGAAATTAAAAATATCTAGGATTGACTATTACCAAAACAAAAAATTGTTTTAAGATATCTCAAGAAGATAAAATTTGCCAATTAATTAAAACATATAAAATGGAACTTTGCAAACTGGCAAAGACTCCAATGAGTCAGGAAGTTTTGCCAACCTAATGATCAAAGTCCCAATATTGATAAGGCCATATATCAATCTTTGATTGGTAGCTTATCATATATAAGCAATTGGTCGAGGCAGATATAGCTTATAGTGTAAATCAGCTGGCACGTTTTAAATTCAGATCCACATCAATGTCATTAGGCAAGCATTAAAGAGGATTGTAAGATATCTTAAAGGACAATGAACCATGCATTGTATATAGAACCAAAGGGTGATTTGAGTCTTAGTGCCTAATGCAGATGCAAGTTTTGCAACTGATATAAACACTAGAAAATCAACTTCTGG
>BHFT01044464.1:0-12925 GCA_004320025.1 Laticauda laticaudata
AACGGATGGCAAGTGTTTCTCTCCGTTTTACATCCTCTTTCCATCCGTTGGTGCAGTGTGACATGGGCTTTACATTTTTAGAATGACAAATTCTCTTTGAAAGCAATTACAAAACAAGGTATTTCCATACTACAACAGAACTCTCACCCATCAGCATCCTTGTTTTTCAAGAAAGCAGCAGCTGCTACCAGCTTTCTCTTCTTTTCCTCTTGTTTCTTTTGTTTGTCATATGTCTAAAATATGTATAAATTCAGGTTAGATAATTTTAAGAACAAGAGAAGTTCTAAAAACCTTTGTAATGTTTTGCAAAAATATACATATTTATAGGCTGGTTTGGGTTTAATTTTCTAATTCCTTCCTCAAATTTAAAAGTCTATTTGAAAGATAAAAGTAGAATTGTTAAAAATGACAAAATGTATTCTAATACTTCAATCTGAAATACTTTAAATAAACATTTTGCTAATTTTTTTTAAAAAAGCACTTGTGTTCAACATTATTGCAATAAAATCAGACAATCATCTCATATCCTAATTCTAATTTTACTTACATTGCTATATATCAGCTTGACACCCTGAAATATTTTAATTTATAGCTTATTTAACATGACCATAAGTCACAATTACTCCAAAGATATTTCACAATTGATAAAATTATTCTGGTGCTATTTAGCAATGCAGACTACAATGCACTTATTCATATTTCTAATTATTATTAAATTTGATTTCTATCAAATGATTTTGCAATTAACATATAATGCAGGTAAGCATAACAGAGTAAGCATTCATGTAATGACTGATGCTGCAATGTGACTCTCTAGTTGAGAAGCATATTTATTTAAATAGCAATGGATTCAATTATTTAATTACATTTATACTTCATAAAATGGTAGGATCTTACTGTCCTCTTGGCTTTATCATCAAGTGCATCCGATGCAAATTCCGCTATTTCTTGATCTTCAGGTTGACTGCTCTCCATAGCTATCTTAGGACTACATTCCATGTCTACTTCTGGAATAGAAAGCTCCTTGTCATCCCCTGAACCATTTTTGTCTTCTGCCACTGGTGTTTTCTCTTCAGACTCTGAAGTTAAAGAAAATGTTCCAGACAGAATGCTGGCCACTTTGCTGAGTGGGAACTCAGAGAGAGTGTCAAAAAAAGTTTTAGGAAATCCAAAACAACTTGTGGCTGCTCTAACAGGTCCTTCTCCTGGATATATCTGAACAATCGATCCATAACCTGCAAGTAGAGATCAAAGTCAAATACAGCTGGCATAAACTAAGTTTACACTAATACAGCGTGACAATCTAAACAAACCATTTTCTCTCAAATACAGCAGTGACTTGCATGAAAGAAAACAGAAGTTATCTCCAATTCTTAACATCATTACAAAGAACATTCTTCAAAACTGGTCTCCTGACACATCAATCTGTGCAAACAACGGATTATTCATGGGATCCAAAAATGTTGAGCTTTACACAAGCATCTACAGGTGATTTCACAAACTTACCCATTCAGCCATTATTGTGTTTTTGTATTAGAGCATCTGCCTTCCCTAGTTCCCTTTGTTGTCTAGCAAATGTGCTCTGAAACTCAGCTGAGTTCCAAGAGTATTTGCAAAACGGAATGAGACAAAACCAGTCAAGACAAGCCAGCCAAAAATTCCAGTTGACCTATCCAAGCAGCCATATCTTGATTAACTCTACAAGCTAAATTCAATGAACATTTTTAACAAGGCTGTATTCACAACAACACAGGTTTCCCTTTATCTGCTTACTTCTCCATAAAACTTGAAAATAATAGTTAGATAAAATAAATAAAGCAGGAAGACAAAATGCAATTTCCAAAAGCATCTTATTTCTCTACTTTTCTGGCATCCTTATATTTTGTAATCAATTATTTGCTTAGAGAGCTCCCTATCCAGCTTAAATCATAGTTTTAGAATCAAATGCACATGTTACCTATAGGAATATTACTATTAAATGTTCACACTCCCAGTTGTATACATTATATTCTGCTGTTCTCACCTCCCATTCGTTCCATTACAGCTCCCAGCACCAGTCCTGCACAGGTTTCCATGACTATCATCTTGTTGCCAGCATGAACATTTCCCCAAGTTAACATCTGGGCTAGAGTATCATACCGCAAATAGCTAGGAGAGTTTGGGAAAAAAATATTTTTGCTGAGTTAAAATACTTAAGAATACAACAAATTTTATTCAAAATACTGGAATTCTAATTCTAATTTATATTCTGATCAAATATAAATGCTGGCTTTAAGATACAATAATATTTATTAAACATGTATTTTGCCCAGTTCCCAATGACTCTGGGCAGCTTGCAGTGGGAAATCACAGGACAATATGATACAATAAAAGATGATGTGTTCATTCCAGATGGAATGAAGCAAGGGGTCTTATTCTCCCTCACCAAAGACCTGGGCAGTGTTATGGATGGAAGCTAAAAAATGCCTTAACTCATTGTTTCTTCAGCTCCATCATTGTTTATGTAGTACTGATGAGAAAAAGTTACCTGCAGAAATCTGCAGCTCAGTTTTTGTCTTTGCCTGCCAAAAGGAGAGCTTTGAGAGAGAATAAAAATCTATTGAAAATTCATGCAGGATAAGACTAATTCTAGTCCAGTTGGTGGCCATCATCAGAATCTCCTTATTTTTTTTAAATGCACACACCCACAGATGACCACAAACTATATTCTGTCAAGAAAAGAATCTCATATTTTATGCATCACTTGTATCAATCTGTAACCATTGGTAGGAGGACATTTATCCACTCATTTACTGCTAGATGTAGTCCAACAGATACCCCATATAACTGAAATATATTAAGCCTTACTTGATCTTTCCTGGTTCTCTTGCATAGTACATTATTGATAATATACGAGTAGATGGCTTTATGATTGTAATAACTGCCTCATATCTGCAAGCAAAGCAGCACAAATAGTGTTAAAGCTATTTATGACTTGTGATTCACTGAACATTCTGTTTTCTAAAATTCAACTTACTTTCTTTTCTTTTTTTTGATGTATTTATCTTGAGCAAATTCTGTTTTGTCTTTAAACGTGGTACTGTTCTCTATTAATTGTTGAACTATTTCCTTAAAAAAAAAAGATAGGTTAATCATTCTCTTCTCATAGCTATTTATAAAGCATTTAAATCAAAACAAAACACCAAAGCCCCCAGTATATAAACAGTGACTAAGGAGCATACAAGTAAAAATTAAAAAAGAAACTAAAAAAGTAGGAGTGTCAGTTTGCTGTAGTGGTTAAAGTACCATGACAGAAAGAGGAGACTGTGGGTTCTATTCCTGCCTAACACACAAAGCCAGATGTTTAATTTCAGGCCAGTCAAACTCTCTCATCCTCTTAGAAGGAGGTAATGGCAAATCACTTCTGAGAGAAAAAAATGTGCCAGGAAAATTGCAGGAACTTGTCCAGGCAGTTGCCAGGAATTAAAATTGACTTGAAAATGTGTGCACGCGCATACACAGAGTACTTCCATTGAGGAAATATATTTATTCTCAATGTAGTCATGCATCTACCAAATGTGAGGCCAACATTTAGCTATAAACAATCCAAAGAATTACACATGAAAAGCAGTACCAGTGACTTAAATGTACATAAAATGGATGTTGCATTCCATTCATTATGTTCATGATACATATCATCCAGTCAAGAACCAGAGGAGAGAAGTATAGTTGAATTGTAAAGTTCATATATCACATGAAATAGTTCAAGATTCAATCCTTCAATCCTTTTAGAAGAGTGATTTGTATTTAGTACAGAAAGGCAACTGCCCCTTTCTTATTTATTACATTTAATAAAAATAGTAATAACAATAAATCTAATAATAAATTTATATCCTGCTTTTTCTTTGGAACAAAAGGTAGCTTAAATGGGATTCTAGCCTAGTTTTATTGTGATATTACTCTGATGCCCAACTGGGCTGAAATATATCAACTAGTCCAAAGTCATTCACTGATTTTTTGGGGGGTTGAGTAGGGACTCAAATGTGTTTCCTCAGTTAAGTCTAAAATTTCAGTCACTATATGACACTTGTTCACATTCTTCAACAGAAAAGGATTCTAACTGTAATTGTTCGAGCAATATAGCTTTCTAAACAGAAAATATTCACTTGTGACATGAAACAATAATATGCAATTGAGAATTCAAGATTACCTGTCCTTTAATGCCTTTATCCTTCAAAGCCTTTATATCATCATGAGTCAGTTTTTGAGATTTTCCATCGTCTATTATATTACGATTATCTGTACCTGCTTCTTTTGTTTCTTAAAAAAAAACACAAAGATATAATAAGTTTGTAAGAACTTGTACTCAAGATTTAAAAATATTTCATATCATAGATGATTTATAACTAGTATAATCATCTAACAGATAAAACAGGAAACTATCCCTGTTTTAGTTTATCAAGCAAAAGGAAGTGTTAGTGTAGCTTTTTTCACTTGTGCTTCTGATTGTTTTTTTATCAATTGAGATGATTAAAAAAATGATTAAATTTAACATTTCAATGATATTAGTACATTACAGCTTGCCCATAATATCTCACGTAGGATCCTTGCAAGAATCTTTATCTCTTATATAAACCATAAAATCACAGTATTCCCACAAGAATTATGATTTGCTACTTTGTACTGTCAAGCAATGGAAACTTTCTCAAGTCAATGCTTTTAATCAGACCTTAACAAATAATGTAGCAGATTGGATATTATTCAGATATTTCCATTGTTTATTAATAATTAGATATTAAAATAGACATGTTTTAAACAAGATAATGCTTTGTTCTGATCATCAAATATATCTGGTAAATCTAATTTTGAATTTGAATCTACACTTCTAGTTATATACATTTCATAAAACTTCCTTTCAACATTTTTCATCATATTTTCACCAAAGATGAATATTCCCTCACACAGGCTTGCCAATCTATAAGATAACCTGTGGTTCTCAGCCTTCAACCTCCACAGACCCTGTGACAACATTGCGCCCTTCTGCCCAATGTTGTCACAGGGTCTGTGAAGTCTTGAAGAAATGTTATAATTTAAATCTTGAGGGTCTGTGGCCATAATGGTATTTAAAGGAGGTCCATGGTGAAGAAAAGGTTGAAAACCATTAAGATAGGCAAAGATTCTTATCAGAGTTTCATGCCACTAATATAATAACTTATTTCTTGTATAGATGTTGATACAATTTTTCTATGCTACCATAAAGACTGGCAGGTATCAGTCCGTCCATCCATCCATCCATCCATCCATCCATCCATCCATCCAATTTATTGGCAGCCCATCTTACTACAAGGCAAGTCTGCAGGTTTTTTTTATTACATATAAAGCACAGACTGAAAGTTGTAATTAAGATACTTCCCTTGTTCCTCAACCCCATATTGTACTTTGTTCAGGAAAAATATCAGAACTACAAAAAAGTATCAGGATTATAATATCGAAGCATACACATTTCATACTTTTGCTATCTAAAAAATTTTAGTTGATTCATACCTGGATTCATCTCTTCTAACGTCCGCTTTGGCTGAAGACTACCACCACTAGTCACTTCAAATGATGTTCCATAAACATGACCAATGGCATTATCTAAGCAGAGCCACTGTTTTTCAAAAACAATTTTTCTAAAAATAAAAGCATCAATAAATCAATTAGAAACAGTACCCTGCAATATTCACAACCCAAAACCTGAAAAAGGAATAAAATGGCACACATGTATTGCAGTATATTCAACTCCAGTTTCAAGTGCAAGTAAGCAGAAATAGCTGTGAAACCGTCAGGCAAGAGAAGCAAGTAAATTAAAATCACAATAATATTTATTTTACTAGGCTTATATACTGTTTTAATTGGATTGGCTCACAATCTAATCATACATACCTAAATAGGATTAAAATCAATAGATCACTCTATAAAATGGAAACATTTTATAGAAATAGAACAGAAAGATGGGGTACCTAAAAGCCATTACAACTCATACACAAGCATAATGTTCAATTTATCTTCTCTTCAAAGTTCTAGGGATATAATCTGGTGTTAATTACTTTTCTGAATCACCAAGAAGTTGGTATTTGTTCAAAGAGGGTACTGATTGAAAACTGCCTCTAAGAACCCTACCTGCTTCTCTCTTCTATTTAATTGAGTAGTCATCTTTATATTCCAGCAGACAATTCCTTAGTGGGGTATTCAAACTTGGCAAGTTTAAGACTTGTGGACTTCAACTCCCAGAATTCCTGAGCTAACATGACTGGAGGAGAAATTCTGGGAGCTGAAGTACACAAGTCTTAAAGCTGCCAAGTCTGAAGACCTCTGGAGTAGATGGCTTTGTTTCTCAGTGTCATATAATATATGTGGGTATGTACATAATTATTTAGCCGTGTAGTGTATCTTGGAGGTGGTAACCCTTTGAGAGGTGAACGCAACGAATAAACAATTTTACAAAATTTGGGACCTTTTCTATCAATGGCTAGATAATAAAATATAATAATAGAATATGTAAGAATTTTAGAAAAAATAATGAATATATAAAGATGTTTTCTTTTTTTTTAATTATTATATATATAAAATGTTTTTAGCATAGATTTGGGAGGACTATATGGAATTAGTTGTAAAATAAACTAAGTAAAGTATTGCTATCTCGCAAAGTCATGAATGAAACAAAATTATAGTCAAATGATATAATAATACTAGAAGATTCAATTTTTGATTGTAATATGAGTTATCATGTAATGTAACTGAACGGAGACTATAAATCAAGCAAAAAAATTTGCAAACCAAACCGACACACTGCTTGTATTTTATAGGAAGAAAGATGGGATGTTTTTTATGTTTTTGTTTGTTTTGTTTGTTTTTAAAAATCAATAAAATTAACCAAAAAAAAAAAAAAAAGCTGCCAAGTCTGAAGACCCCTTGCCTTAGTGATTGCACCATGCTAAAGTTATTTTCCACTGTATTTGCTCTGAAATGAAACCAGAAACCAGATCTAATGTGTAGCTTTCCGTACAATTTACACCTGTAACTTGGGGAAAGACCATGACTGTCATGATGGTTATGTCAATTCTAACTCTTTTTCAAGGAAACAAATGAAAATCCCTCAATACCTTCAGCCTGTGAAGCTCCACTAACTAACAGAGAGATGAGGTTTGGTCTTCTCACAATTGAAAGAGCAATGCTGCTTCTTTCTGGAAAATTGAAATTCCACTAGAATTTCTTTTAATTTAAAAATGTTATTTCTAATTTATTTCTTCTAATTTAAAAAATAATTTTAGTTTTTTTTCTTAATACAACAAGCATCTTAAAACTATTTCCAGCTTCATTAATGTGAAAATTATCATTCCCCTCTACTACTTTCCTAAGTCTTTACCTAAGGAAGATTACAACCAATGGATTTTCTATTTTCAAAAATATAAGCTGAAGTTGTTTTTTTCATCCCAGAAAACTGTCAGGCACACAAAATAAATAACTCCATATGTAAGTGCAAACAGAAGCAACTTGCTATTAAAAACCTCCTACACCATTGTCTGCTGTATGCAGCCTTTAGCTCCCATTCCAATGAAATCTTAAAATATCCTTGCTTGGATGGGAGAGGTGAAGAGACAAGGCGAGCATTTACAGTCCTTTTTTTACCCATAACTATTTTCTGGGTATAGTTGGAGAGCTGAGAGCACGGCTTCAAGACCCAAGCACAATGCAACGGGGTGAATTCCTATTGTTTGTCCCAGCTCCTGCCCACCTAGCAGTTTGAAAACATGCAAATGCAAGTAGATTAATAGGTACCACTTCAGTGGGAAGGTAAGTGTTCTGTGGGCATTTGGTGCACAGCCATACTGGCTACATGGACGACCATGGAAAATATCTTCGGTCAACGGTGGTTTCCTCGGCCAGGGAATAGAGATGAGCACCAAGCTTTAGAATCACACACGACTGATAAGGAAACTGTTAGCAATACTTTCTTTTAATACTTACTGTGGAATCTTTATAATTCAGACATAACCACGAAGTCTTCTTTGGGTTCCACAAGACATTTTTGTGCAGTTCATCTGTTCGCATGCAGGTGTTTCTGCAATCCCAGTCAGATGCTATTCTGACTGGGATTACATGAAAATTGTGTCCCTCACAATTTCCGATCAGTTTTTGCCAGTGCCCATCTTCAAAGCCGGAAAAGCAAGGGTCTTTCAAACTTGACAGCTTTAAGACTTGTGGACTCCAGCTCCCAGAATTCCTCCTCCAGTCATGTTAGCTCAGGAATTCTGGGAGTTGAAGTCCACAAGTCTTAAACTTGCCAAGTTTGAAGAGCCTTGCAGTCGAGGCTTAGCAGCAATATAAACACTTAATAACAACTGTGGCAACTTTAACTTGGGTGGACTTCAACTCCCAGAATTCTCCAGGCAGCAGGGCTGGCTAGGAGATTCTGGGAATTGAAGTCCACATGTCTTAAAAGTCACCAAGGGTGAGAAATACTTCTTTATAGTGCACTTTTTACAGCGTATAAATAACATATCTATAATAGAAATTCCATAAATGCATTACCAAAAGCAGTGGGAGATGGGCTTATGACAATTATATGGGCTAACCAACAGGCTGGGGAGGCTTTGCCCAGGTTTGAATCCTCTTGTCTAGGCATAAGGGACAGTGGCAAAGCCAGTCCCGGCAACGGGCTGGAACTTCTTTGAACGAAATAAAAGGCTGCAGAAGATGAAGAAGAGGCGCCTCCGCTTCACCCTAACTGGAGAGACTTACCTTCGCTTCACCACGGCGACCGCTTTGAACACGTCGTCCCGCTTGAGAACGGCCCAGTCTCCCTCGCAGATGACATGGGGAGAAGGCGACCGACGAGACGCCTCCATCATGGCGACCCTTTCAAAGCCCTGACCAGCTCGACGCGGAAAAAAAAAGAAAGAAAAAAAAAATCCTCGCGCACAGGCGCCAACTCAGGAAAGGCCCTCTTCCGGTTTTCCCTAAAAGCACGAGCCGCGGGGGCGATTTTGTTTCCTCTCTTCTGAAAGAGCGGTTGGTCCGATTGGCATTTGGTCATAAAGATCGAGGAATAGGGAGGCGCTAGAGAGCACCATGTTGATCGTGATCATCAGAGGAGTCTGAGGCACGATTTAAAAAAAAAAAAAATAATACGGGCAACTATAATCACCGGCGACTCTCTTGCGCACGTTCCTGAGGGTTTTTTTTTTTTTNGGGTTTTTTTTTTTTTTTGGCCGCTCTATAATTTGACAGCTCTATGTAGACACTCTTTTCTAGTTTACCACGTAGAGTCAGGAAAAAAAAGAGAAGAGTGCTAATTTATAACTTACGGACCTTATGCTTCCGGGCTCCTTTTAGTACAAACCCCCGTTTCGGGCCGAACGTGAAGAAGAAATCAGTGTCATAACGCTGCTATGGCACATAATCAACTCAAGATGCAAAATGTTTTTTGCGAGATTTATTTGCTTTTATTAGAAGAATGTTCTTTTTTTAAAAAAGTGTTTCATCACAACAGTATTACCTCCTAGACCATGGAGGGAAGATGCGTTCATTCATACAGATATTTTAACAATGTACGTACGCCGTCGAGTCCGATCATTCATCCATTCATTCATCCATTCAAAATGCAGCTTCAGTTTGTCCTCCAGCCCTCCAACTCTAGGAGAGGCTTAACTTGCTCGGAGATATAAACGACAAATACAAACTTGAAACACAACCCAGAATATGAGTAGGAACAGAAAGAGGAAATGATTTATTTTGCACTGTAGGGTTTGGGGGAAGGGAATCGATAAAAGATCGACTTCATTGGCACAATTATGGTAGGATCACACAATCATTTCGCTGTCTCTAGTCCAGTCAAATGGAGAGAGACTCCCCTCTCGGTTCAAGCATTTTAAGAATCAAGAGTTTCAGAGGCAGAAAAAACGTGTATGGGACGCGACTCTTTTTTTCAAGTCAACAAGTCCGAAGTCTACATTCATACCGCTGATTCCCAACTTCGGCCACAAAAAGAGTGTGTGGACTTCAATTCTCTAGCATTTGAATAGACCAAGGGTCTTCAAACTCGGCATGTTTAAGACTTGTGGACTTCAACTCCCAGAATTCCTGAGCTAACATGACTGGAGGAGGAATTCTGGGAGTTGAAGTCCACAACTCTTAAAGCTGTCAAGTTTGAAGACCTCTGGCGTAGACGGCTTTGTTTTGTGTCATATATGTGGGTATGTACACAATTATGACCTCTGGAGTAGACGGCTTTGTTTCTCAGTGTCATATATGTGTTATAATACATAATTATTTAGTGCATCTTGTAGTTTAGTGTATCTTGGAGGTGGTGAACGCAACGAATTGTCGTTGTAATGTATGCCGAATTCAGTGTGCTTTCGAGATGACAATAAAGTTATTTCTGAAGTTTCTGAGTGCTCTAAAAGTACGACGAAATTCCGGGAGTTGTGAAGTGCACCCGCTCCCTAAAGCGGTTGAGGGGAAAAAAACGGCGTTAGGGAAATGCCAGAAACCCCACGTGACTTACCCGTTTCCCGCCTAGGTGTTCGGAGGGGTCGCGAGTGGAATCTTAGCAACGCAGCGGCGCCAGTTCTGATTGGTTGTGAGCCCCCCCTCCCCCTTCCCATGCCAAGGGAAGCTTCGCTGCGCCGCGCCAAAAATTAAATGGAAGAACGAAACCAAACGGGAAGAGGTTGAGGGGCGGCCGGTCGGGGACGCTTTGAGGCGTCTTGGCCGTCGCCCTAGGCTTTCGGTCGGATACGTTTTCACTTCTCTCTCTTTCTGCATTCGGCGGTAACTGACACTTTGAATCTCCAAAGCGAAGCGTTCGGGAGACCAAATAATAATAATAAAAATCTAGCTGAGTTTCTCCGCGGAATGGCCGAGGATTTCTTTTGTTTTCTCCTCAAATGGAGGAAAGCCGAACTATAGGAGGAAGGTAAGGACGCCGGATATAGGTTGACCACTTTCCCCAATAATTGGGTTAATTTTCTTTTTTCTTTTAAAAAGGATTCCGTGCAGTGTACTTTGGAATCGTGATGAGAAGGAAATGAGGGGGTCCCTCTGATTGACAGCGGTTTTATTCCGTGTTTTTCTTTAATAGTTAGATGTTCAGGCAGTCCTCAACCTACCGTTTTTTCACACTTATGACCTTTGCAGCATCCCTACGGTCAAGTGATTTATATATGGATGCTTTGATAACTGACTTACATTTATGGTGGTGGCAGTCTCCTTGCAACCTTCCGACAAGCAATGTTAATGGGGAAACCAGATTCACTTAATAGTCGTGTTACTAATTTAACAACTTGACACAAATGTGACAAGAAAAGTTGTAAAATGGGGCCAAACTCACCTAACAAAATTTCTCAGGGAGCAACATAAATGTTGGGCTCAGTTGTGGTCATAAGGACTACCTGCATAGGTTTTTTTGAAATTATTTTGCACTTGCAGTGAAAGGGTGTGTTGGTGCAGTGCTATTACAATTTGTTTGAAAGTAAACCTCCCCCACTGTAGTATTTGAATCCTAAATAGATTTGCAACACATGCATTTAGATAATTTTTTGTGTGCTATGCCTATTGGATTCAATTCCAACAATCGTGTTTATCACATTAACTCACACTTGAAGTTCCTCTAAATCAGTCTAACTTTCTACAGTAGTTAACAGGTCAGGGATAGGGAATTGAAATTTTCTAAATGTTGTTGAAGTGCTATTCTTAATGGCCCAGTTAATACCTGGAAATTATTCAGTATTGAAGATTCATATATGAGCTTATCCATAATATTACAAGTTTGGTTTGGGCCTGATATATTGTGTGAATTTATTTTTTTTCATTTGGACAAACATTGTCCAAAAGTCACTAATTGTGATGTATTCAATAAAGCATAGTTAAACCATGGTTTAGTTTGATTTAAAGACTTAGACAGATATTTACCCTTGGTGGATATAGAAGGGCTAGAAGTCAGGAACCTGAAGTAAACTGCTAGTTATAATCTGCAAACACCACCATAGAAGCAAATCTGTATCTGCCTTAATAACTACTTTCAAAATTAATGTATGCTTCACATGTACTGTCTTTTGATTCAGAATGCAGATCTATTAAAATGGCAAGATGAGTACTGAGCCTAGCAGGAAAGGTTCTGGACGAGGAGGAGGTGGTTTTCATAGATGGAGAAGAGGAAGATGGCAAGGGAGAGGTAAAGGAAGTGGACAGAAAGAAAACTGGAAGAATGCTGGCGAGAAATTAGTATTGGGTATGTTAATTCCACAGCTTTATTCATTTATTTATAGCATTCATATGATTGCGCAAATCAAGAAGCATGACTGAGCAATGTACAAAAATCACCTAACACCAAACAATACATACATTAACACCCTCCTTAAGTTGCGAAAACAATGAAATGGTAGTCAAAAATAAAATATATGTTAAACCACTTGGGAACTCTGCTTATCTTTGGCAGTCTTTCTTGGCCTTCCTGGGGGCCAACCATATATGGGGGGGGGGAGAAACAATTTCAAAAGGCTGCCACAAAGAAGACCCACCTCATGAAGTGACATTGTTTCAGTGAAAATGAATGTATTCATTCTAGAATGTTTCAATCAAAGTCATTCCAAATAACTTCTCAGAAACGTCCCTGCAGGATCTTATTTGCTTTGGAGACTTAAAATAACTAAAGTTTCTGATTTTTAACATAATAGCTTATAATAGCATAATACAATATCTGAAGCCTGTATTATTATTGTTCTGTATGGAACTTGGTAGGTTCCAAGTATTTCATTCTGATTGGCAGAAAAGGCTACTTACGGATTAGTTCGCTAGGAACCAATCCGGAAAGCCGCCAAACGACAGGAAGAGTTAAATAACTGTCATTGGCCACAAGCCGGCAGGCTAGCCACTATATAAAGGGCTGCCGTGGCTTGGGCCA
>BHFT01044465.1:0-16837 GCA_004320025.1 Laticauda laticaudata
ATGATTTTATTTAAATCTTCAAAATAATCTTTTTCCAAGTCTAATTGGTATTGTTTGAAGAGAAATAAAATTCTAGGTAAAATATTCATCTTAATTGTTGAAATTCTCCCTATTAATGACAATTGCAAGTTTTTCCCATTTCTTCAAATCTTAATTATCTGTTGTTTTGAAGTTTAGTATAATTATTTTCTTTAATGTGCTACATCTTGCCGTCAATATATCCCGATATTAACCTATTTGTAACTTGTATTTTCACCAAGAATCTGTCAGTTCTTCCTTTGTTTCAATAACATATTTTTTGTTAAGATTTTTGTTTTATACTTTGTTTATCTTCAGCAGCCATCTCACCGTATGTCTCTATCTTTTCCAATAACTTTGGAGCCGTTTCTAACGGTTCTTCCAGAATAAAGCTAAGTCTCAGCAAAAGCTTGTAGTTTAAATTCTTCTTTTTTTAATTTTCATTCCTTTTATACTTTTTCATCCTAATATTTCTATTTACACTTCAAAGTCAATCACGAATAACAAAGGAGATAGACAACCCTTGTCTTGTGCTTTTTTATATTAATAAGATCTGTAAATTCTCCATCCATCATTACATTTGCTGTCTGTTTATTATTATTGGCTTCTATTGCTTGAATAAATTTTCTGGCAAAACCCATCTGTTCCAAACAGTAACGCAGCATAAAATCTCCAGTTCAACTTGTCAAAGCTTTTTGAGAGCATCTAGAAATACAAAGCCATTTGCTTCTCAGGATGAGCTCATAGTATTCCAAGGTGTCCAAAATTACTCTCATATGTCTCTAATTTGTCTCTTTGGCAAGAATCCATTTTGATCTTAGTGAATAAAATTATTGAAATATTTTTTTCAGTCTTTCTGCTAGTATTGAAGCAAGATTTTATAATCTGCATTCAATAAGGAAATAGGTCTATAGTTCTTAATTTGCAGCGGGTCAGCCTCTTCTTTGGAATAAGTGTAATATAGCCTCTATCCAGTTTTGGGTATCATCTTCTTTAACATAACTTCATTCATAACTTCTAAGAGTGGATACTTATGATTCTTGAAATTTTTTATAGAATTCTGCCGGAAGCCCATCTGAACCTGGTGCTTTCCCATTATTTCTCTCTTAAATGCTTCGTTTAATTCTTCATTGTTATATATTACTTTCTAACATTTCTTCAGTCTCTTTAGGTATCTTTGGTAAGTTAACATTCTGTAAATACTGTTTAATTTTTATCCTCATCAATATTCTCTTGTTATATAATTGCCCATAAAAATCTTGAATAATTTTCTTTTTCTCTTATTACCACAATAAACTTGCCTTGATCATCTATTAGTTTCAATATTTTCTTTGATTCCTTCTCCTTTCTCATTTATATGCTAGCCATCTACCTGGTTTTTTTGCATCTTCAAAATAATTCTGTTTAAAGTTCTCAATTTCTGTGCCAGTTCTTCTTTCCCTATTAATTCCATTTTATGCTATATTACATCCAGTTTCAATTTAATATCTTTTTTCTGTGGCATTTTCTGTAATTCTTTTTCAAGTCTTTTATATTCATCTTCAAGGCTTGGAGCTTGTCTTTTCCTAATATTCTTTTTTTCTTATAATCTATTATCAAACCTCTAGCATATGCCTTCATTGTATCCAAACATTCTGCATTGAAGTATCCTCTTTTTGTTTTCTTTAAAGAAAAAGCTAATTCCTTCTCCATATTGTATAAAATTCTTTCTCCTTTAAAATAGTGTTTTTAATGTCCATCTCGATCTTTTTTTTTGTACCTCCATTTAATTGTCATTGGACTATGGCTGCCCAAGTATTTGTTTCAATACTTGTTTTTCTTGGATAGTGGATATTAATTCTGTTGAGATCCAAATCATATCTAATCTGGACCATGATAAATGCCTATTAGAGTAAAAAGTATATTGTTTAGCTTTAACATTTCTTTCTCTCCAAATATCTTTTTAGGTTAATTCATCTATCATTTTAAAAAAGATTAGGGAGAGTCTTTCTATGTTGTTTTATTGTAATTGTTATGTAGTCCAATTTGTTGTCCACAATTCCATTAAATCCCCCATCATAATATATTGACATAACCAGTTCTAATTATTTCCATATGTAGTTTTTTATAAAACTCTTCCTGTTTATCATTCGGAGCATAAATTGCAATCAGGAGTATTTTTCTATTATTATCCGTTATTTCACACATTAATACCTCCGTCCTTCATCCGTGTAGATCAGTTTTGCTGGAAATATCCTCTTTAATATAAAGGACCACTCCTCTTTTCTTACATTGAGTCAGAGAAGTAAATATTTTCCCTAACTTTGGTTGTATTAACATTGCTCATGTTGTTTTTTTAATATGAACTTCTTGTAGGCAAAATTATATCAAATTTAATTTCTCTAATTATGAAAGGTTTTCCTTCTTTAACAGCTGAGTTGAGTCCATTTATATTCATTTAATCAATTTTTTTTTTCTCATGATTATGCTTTATATTTTGGATCTAACAGTTCTCGTGGCTCTCTCTTCACGTTGTTCTTTACTGTCCATCTGTCCACTGCAGCTCCTTTCTCTTTTTTCAGTTCTCGGGTTGTTCCTCCATAAACTCAATTAATGAGACTCCTTCTCTACCTCTGTCTTCTTCTTTTCCAAAAAAATTCTGCATAGAAAAGTTCTGCTTTTCAATTGAAATCAATTCTATGTCTCTGCTCTTGCCACATAAAAATTAATCCTTCTGGTATCAGCCTCTATAATTCACTTCATTTTCCAGTAAGGTTTTAGTCAGAATTCGGTATTCTCTTCTCATCTCTCTCTCACTCTTCTGGGTATTTGTTTTAAAACCACAATCTCTTTACCTTATGTTCCAATGTTTTTTCTCTTCCCACTTGCAGTATTGTGTTTTGATGGATTTTTTGGTAAATCTAATATGAACTTCCTTGGTAGTTATTTTTCTCATCGCTATCTTGTATAAACTCGATATACCTCATCTACTCATCCATCATCTTTTCCCGTAATTTCCAGAACATCTGCCAACATTGCTATCAGTTATCGCAGCCAAATTTTCTCTTTTTCCTCTTCTATATTTTGAAATCTAAGATAAAATTCTGACTTTCCATCTCCCACCTCAACATCCCACTTTTTCTTGTTCTATAAGTTCACTGTTAACTAGTATCAATATTTCCTATCTTCTCTCTCTTTGTTTTCCTTCTTCTCAATTTTTTGAAATTCTCTCCTCATACTTCCCCATCATTTGTTTAATTTTTTTCCACTTTTTCATCAGTCTTCTCTATTTTTTGTCAACAACATCCTATTTTTATCTTAATATCTTGAATTCCTTGCATAAGCATCTGTAAAGTTTACTTTTTCTTGTTTTCATCTTGCTTCAACATTGTCTGAATTAAGATGTTGTCCAGCAGATGTGGGGAAGCAGAGGTAGAAGCGAAGATGCCAATTGATTTTTTGTTTCCTGCTCATTTTACTGCTTCCAAAACTTAAAATTCTCTTTGACTTTTAAATCAGCTAGTAAAGTACAATTATAGTCCAAAATAAAGAGGTCCAATAATAAAAAGTCAAAACCAAAGAGGAAGAAGGGAAAAAGGAAAAGAAAAGTCTTCAGGTTCTTCTATACCCTGCAAGGTCACATTAAGTCCTCAGTAAAAATAAAAGGATAATAAAAAAATCAAACCTCAATTTGACATCATTTAGAAAAAAAAGACGCCGCTCAACCATGTTCCAGTCAAACAAAAATAAAGTCACAGATTCTTTCTTTGTTCAAGGTGTCCCTTTCAAAACGTCTCATTTGCAATTAAAAAGGATTTCTCACCCACACCGACACACACTCGCTCAAAGCACTTTCCTTTCGGAGCTGTCCCGGCTTCAGCAGCTTTGGAGGCTGTCTTTTCGCTTCCAGCAAAAGGGCTTCCTCCCGGATCAAACCAGAGATTTTGCGATATCTCTGGGATCCTGGGACTGTGCCCTTCACGATCCCGCGTCTGTACGGGACGGTTTAGTCCGTTAGGACCGACCAGGGTCGAAAATATCAAGCTGCGATCTCAGAGCCCCGAGATCGCAGCTGTAGCACCGAGATTTTGATGGTCTGTTGTGATGAACTTCTCTGGTCCCATGTGCAAGGCTTTTTAAAGATATAGATATTTTCTATGCCTCGCTTTTAATTTACCATGTTATGGATATAAAAGTTAACCTTAGAATTCACTGCATCAACATGACTTCAACATGTCTTCTAAAAGTGAATGTAAAAACTGAAAACAAGATAATACTTTAGAATCCCTTAACTTTCATCAAGAAACAAAGATTTAAGGCCCTGTCCCACTGTAACTTACGGATCCAAAGAGGATGTAAACGTTAAAAAGCTTGCCATCCATTGAACACTATGCATCGCTGTGTTTCATTGCATACGTGTTTCATATGCTTCTATCCGTCAAGCACCCATCCACTGCAATTTCATCTGTGCAGAAAGTTTTGAGCTGCACAAAACTTTGTGAACGATGAACTTGTCCGCCATGTAGATGTACATACGGTGACATATGAGCAACAAACGTTCTATTCCGTTATCATCCATTAAATTCCGCGTATCCTCTCTGCATCCTCTGGGCATCCTCGCAACACACATCTGCTGCAGCTGAAAATGGAAAGGGGAGAAATGAAAGGTACACGGAATGTCCCCACGCATTAGTAGCACAGAATAGAAAGGCATGCGCAGGAATGGTTTGCATCCGATATACATCCGCACGGAATCCCCTTCCTTCTTAGGCGTACATGATGCATCCGATTCATCTTGCTATGCATCCGCTTCGCAATTATCCCCCGGAACCCTTCGAGGTGTTCATCCGCTTCCATCCGCTAGGCTTCCTATGAACATCCGTTTAACATCCCCGCTACAATACTACCCACAATCATTCTGTTTATGCAAATTATCGCCACTTTTTGGAGCGGATGACAATGGATGGAGCCACCACCGAAATTTTGCTCGTCTGCTGTGTCCTTTATGCATACGTTTTGCGTCCGTCGGCCAATGGGACCGGGCCTTTAGAAAGAGAAGTGAATTTGGTCAGAATCATTTCTCACTTAGGGTTCCCAAAAGTTTTCTTTTCAACCGAAATATTGTTAGTAATTGCAGAGACTTTTTTTCTCTTTTGTTAATGGTGACAGTAGCTTTAAAATGGAAGTTTAAGGGGGAAAAGGAATAAAAGGAATTGCATTAAATTTTTAAAACAATATTATTCTTCAACATGAGATTAAAATTTAAACAATATCCATTTCAATCTGTTCTGTGCACTTTGCTACAACATTTCTAAGAATACCTAAAGTAACCTGCTTTAATTTTAGATATGCACTTACTCTATTCTAGCTTTTTACACTTGCTTTTAACTTCAAAACTCAATGAATGTAAAAAAGTCTAAAAAAAATAACAATGTCATTGTTCTTAGAATTAGATTAAAACATGGAATTTTGTGTCTAGAATGCTGTTTCTCCAAAGTTTCTACACTTTTTCCAAGTTCTATTTCATGATTTTTTTTTCTGTCCTAACTTAACTATATATATAAAACATCTTGAATTTCTCCACCCTGCCAAAAATTGAGTTGATTTTTTTTTCTTTTTATAAAAAAGCATAAAATGTCTGATATATTTACACATATACACACATGCACACACACACGGTTTATAAAACAATTTCTCTTTAAAAGAGATAAAAAGAAACTCCTTTATTTTATTATGACATTGGACATTTCAATCAGTTTATTTGGATAACCATCCCTGCCTATTTAATTTGTTTATTTGTGACACAGAAACTTTTGGGTTTAATGCATTTGATTTCTTTAGCAAGCAAGCGAATTCTTCCATCTTTATTTCAGAAATAATGTATCTTTTTCATATATAATAGAAAAAAGTTGGATTAACATTTCATTAATTATTTATTGAAATGTCTAATATTAGATATTAGTTTAATATGTGATACTGATAATTTTTCTGGTGGTGTCTCATGCAGTAATTTAGGATATATCAAAATATGTATGTGACTATATATTTCAAAAAAGTGATCTTTGAATCTCTGAGACACCCAATTTATTTTCAGTTTAATGTATTATTTTACTAATTTCTGCTGGGCAGGAAGAAAATATATTCAGAACTTTTATGCTCAAATGGCTGAAGCATTTTTGTACTGAATCATAAATACTGAGTTTCAAATGACATAATCATCTTTTACAAGCATAGAATCTGCAAGCCTTAAGAGATTTTAATTTCAAATTAAAGTAAGCATCTAGCCTGGATCCTGGCCTGGATTAGAATCACTGTACACAGGATAGAGTAAATTAAACTTCCCTTTTCATCTTCTTTGTTTCACTATCCTGTGTGCAAAATAATTAGAAATTATCACCTAAGGAAATGAAAGAATAATCACCTAAGGAAATGAAATAATATATCAAAATATATTGATTTATATGTATTTTAAAAAGGAGTGCATTCCAGTTTGAATAATATACAAACTGCACCAACCCTTATATAGTTTTGTTTGGTAATAGCAGCATTCTAGTCAGTTTGTAAGATTTTGACTGAAAAAGATAAATCTGTGAATTACCCAGTAAATAATTTCACATTGGGATGACTGTGATCCTCTGGACAGGGCAATTCCATGTCAGATCTAATCCATGTCTTCTGGCCACCCTGCACAAAAAGCAACATGCCAAGATTAAATCATATACTACTTCAAGCCTGTAAAGTAATGTGCTAGCCAATCAATCTAGACACCTGAATCTCATTTCAGGATGCCAAAGTTCTCTCAGTGATGGATCTGCTAGCTAGATGCACTGCATTATAATTTTCCTCAGAGGGAACAGAAGGATTAGCAACAGGATTCATGAGCCATGCCTTTAAGAAATGGTCCTGAAATATAAATGGTCCTGAAATATATAAGTATATTATTCTTATGAAGTTTTGTCCTCAAAAGCAATTGAGATAATGATAATCATGATAAATAATGTAATTATATCTTATATTTAGCTGGAAGTCTCATTCATTTAAACAATCTCTACTGAAAATCAAGTTACTCAAATGACTAAGAATGCCACCATCATTAGTTAGATTTCCTGAAACTGCTTCTCTTATTGAAGATGTTTTGCATAGATATGGAACATATCCATTTTGCTTCTCTTTCTGCATGCTGGAGGGCCATATAAATGTGTTTAATAATTTCCCTGTACTCAAGTGGTTTCATAGTTGCTGCTTATACCTCCAGAGGCCTTAAGATAGATTCTTTCATCAGATATTTCCATTTCTGAAAAGCTGGAGATTATTGTAACTCAAATTTTACATCATAAACCAGAAAATATTTCTTGATGTAGAATAATCGGGTAGTACTCTATTAAGACTTATTGATTGTTGTGTTTACAAGCCAGGTTTCTTACTCCATCTCAGGGTTGCATATGTGCATATTCTTGTATTTCTACAACAACATTTGTAAGGTAGGTGCAGCCGCCCCTAGAGAATGACTGGTCTGATACCATCCCAAATCTGTCATGGTATTGGAATGTAAATCCTGATCCAAATTCAACATCTTACTCTTGTGTGTGTTTATAATAAATTAAGATAGTGGGTGGCATTGCAATCAAAGATCTATAGCACAAAGATAAATTATAATTACAAAACTAGATTATTTTTAAATATTTTAAAATATGACACCTCATTTTTCTAAAAATGAGAAATGAAAAAATATTCTAACATCTTCTTATCCCATCCACTTAGACTTATCTGGACTGAAAATGTTATCAAGCCATATTTTTGCAGATGGTGGAATCCTCTACAATCAAACAGCTGAAACATTGTGAAGTTTCTCCCTTGTTTTAGAGGAAAAACAACAAAAAGCTCAAGTCATAAAGGACTTCATCCAATATTAAAGAAAGAAATTTTCCCGCACATCTCCCACAAAAATCTCAGATGCATTACTATAATTCTGTATCATTTTTCTGTACAGTTAGGGCCTCAGTTTCTTCTTTTCACCATTAAAAGTATGGTCCCTGGACATCCCTGTTTTAGGTAAAGGGTATGTTACAAGGGTATGTTATATGTATATGAGAAACAAACCATTAGATGAAAACAAACTGTACAGTCCTAGAAGTTGTATTAAGAACTTAATCTTCTTAAATTCAGTAGAGCTTACTCCTGGATAAACTGGCATATGCTTATAGTTGAAACTATTTATTTTATTTAAAAACAGTTTAGATTTATTCCTCAAACTAATGTATGATGGTTTAAATCAATATTACAAATCTCATACTCAGCTCCTGACAAATGTGAATCCTGTAAGGCAAGTAGAGACAAACCATAGTAATCCAGTAGTTCTCTCTGGAGTTCAGCAAGTAAGAATTTGTACTAATCTGTCAAGAAACTGTGAGAAGGTATCAAACTACATTCCTGCACATCTATGACTAATGTCAGTCCAAAATGTGTACAACAAAGACAACACAAACCAATTTAAACTACCTAACCAGAGACTGATTTACAAGAAAGTTGGTCAAGTACAATCGTATATGATCTCCCAAAAAACTGTCTTCTCAAATAAACAATTAGGGCTGGCATCAAGCCAGATAAGGAAAACTGGATTTTGTTTTTTGTAATACAACCAATCCAATGTCCAAAAAATTGATTTTAGCAAGGTTTTTTTTAATCATGAAACCAAAGAAATCAAGAAAATTTCCAGTGAAGAAAGAAAGTACAGAACATTAGCATTTCTGTACACTTTGTTAATACCACTTTTTCAGCTTGTATTTCTGTGCATGTAACTATTTTTCTTTGCTAGTCACATTAACTATGACCTAGTTAAGAGAGATTTAATGTAATTTAAAATTTGGAAAGTTAGCAGGCTGCCTCATATTATTAACCAGGGGTTGCCAACCTTTTAGATCTCAGGGACCACCAAACTCATAATTTTAGATCCCAGGGACCACTAACCGGTTCTGTGGGCGTGACCTAATTTGTGGGTGTGGCTTGGTCATGGGCATGGCTTGTATGTAAATATTATAAATATTTATGTCAATATTGAATTTTGTATAAAAAAGAGCAACTTTTACCTAAAATCAGGCAAAGCAGGCAGATTGAGTTTTTCACAGAATTACAGATTCATTCGGAGATCTATCTATCTGCCATTGGCTAGGTCAGTCTGTCACATAAAATTTGCTTGCAAGCAAACTCACAAAATTAGCTCACAACACACCATACATGTAAATATTGATTTTTTTTTATTTAAAAAAGAGTAACATTTACCCAAAATCAGGCAAAGCAGGCAGATTGAGTTGCTCACAGAATCATTCAATGATCTATCTATCTGCCAGTCTATCTTGCCATCGGCTAGCTCAGTATCTCAATTTGCTGCCGTGAGTCTGCACTAAATTTGTTTGCAAGCAAATCTTCAGTCCTAAGGGAGAATTGGCTGTGCTGAGCCAAAGATCTAAAGACTAGCTAGAAAGCAAGAATCCAACCATTTCCTGCTTCCAAACTAATCTAAATCTCCCTGGCACAGCAGAACAGATGATGGTTTGGAAAAAGGAAAAATAGCAATTTAGCAGGCAAATTTATCGGGTAAAGGCTGTGTCACACTCCCCAACAGATGCAAAAAAAACACAACGAGAGAGAAAAATGTTACATCCGTTGTTATCCCGCTCAAAAGGGTGAAAAATTTGCATAATTGGAGCGGATAACACGGACGCGGGGAGGACGCAGGCGCGATGCAAAGCAGATGCGGAACGGAAGCCCAGCGGATGGCCATCCACTAGGCTTCCGGGGGCCTCAGCAAAGCAGACACGGAACGGAAACAACGGATGCAGAACGGAATGCACAGCGGATGAAGCGGATGCACAGGCGGAAGCCTAGCAGATGCACAGCGGAAGCAGAACGGATATCTCGCGTTAATTGCGAATGCGGGGGGTATGCATTGTGCAAGCCCCGCGGATATACAGGGAAGCAGCTCGAACGTGGCCAGCATTTGAGAAAGACCTGCTGCTGGATACCTCGAGTTCTTGCCTGCATTCTGCCTGCAAGCCTTGCTGCCAAGCCCTGCCTCCAGCTTGCCTCCCAGCTCCTGGGCAGCCTCCCTCCCAGCCTGGCCTCCCAGCCTCCTGGGCAGCCCTCCTCTGCCAGCCTTGCCTGCCAGCCTGCCTTAGCCTCCTCTCCAGCCTTGCTTGCCAGCCTCCTTCCAGCCTTGGCAACCTGCCTCCCAGCCTCCTGGACAGCCTCCCTGCCAGCCTTGCTGCCAGCCGCCTTCCAGCCTCCCTGCCAGTCAGTCTGTCTGCCAGCCTTGGTGCCTGCCTTCCAGCTCCCTTTCAGCTTGCTGCCAGCTGCCTTCCAGCCTCCCTTCCAGCCTTGCTGCCAGCTGCCTTCCACCTCCCTTCCAGCCTCCCTGCCAGCCTGCCTTCAGCCTCCCTGCCAGCCAGTCTGTCTGCCAGCCTTGGTGCCTGCCTTCCAGCCTCCCTTCCAGCCTTGCTGCCAGCCTGCCTTCCAGCCTCCCTTCCAGCCTCCCTGCAGCCAGTCTGTCTGCCAGCCTTGGTGCCTCCCTTCCAGCCTTGCTGGCAGCCTGCCTTTCCAGCCTCCCTGCCAGCCAGTCTGTCTGCCAGCCTTGGTGCCAGCCTTCCTGCCAGCCTTGGTGGCTGCCAGCCTTCCTGCAAGCCTTCCTGCCAGCCAGCAATCCCACAAACCATGGGGAAGAAGCGAAGTCTCAGCAACCTGCCGCCATCCCTGGCAAGAGGATAGGACCACCCTCCCACCCATGTCCCTGACTCATCTTCTGCTTGGGGCTTCTGCTGCTTGGGCTCGCTCTTCTGTTGCTGTAGCTTCTGCTGTAGCTGCTCCTGGCAGTGGTGATTCTGCTGCGTACTCTGCTGAAGCTGCTCCTGGCGGTGGTGCTTCTGCTGCTGTGTACTCTGCTGAAGCTGCTCCTGGTCCTGCTGGTCCTGCTCTTTCTGCTTGTGCTCCTGGACTTGCTCATCCTGCTGCGTCCTGCTCGTGCTCGTGCTCCTGGTCCTGCTCGTGCTGCTGCTGCTGCTCGTGCTCCTGGTCTTGCTGACCCTGCTGCTGGTGCTTACTCTGCTGCTGCTGATCCTGGTCTTGCTGCTGCTGCTGCGTGATGATGATGAATGATGATATGATCCTGCTGATAATGATCCTGCTGGTGACTATGCTGCTGCTGCTGATGATGATTATGATCTGCTGCTGGCGCTGCTGCTGCTGCTTGCTGCTGCTGCTGATGATGATGATGATAGCTGTTGGTGTGGAGGAGCAGCCCCTACAAGACCTGGAAGCCCCTCTGATGGGGCCCATCTGGTCCTGCCAAAGAGAGGAAGAGGCGTATGCAACAACGGGAGAGGAGGCAGTACTACCATTGAGGAAGTGCACGAGGATGAGGTGCTGGAGTGGCTGAGAGAGAACGACTATCTGTGGCGGAAGGGACACCGGCTGTACAGGGACACCAAGCGGAAGCAGGCTGCTTGGAGAGAGAGGGCGGAGAGTATGGACTACACTTCGAGGTGCTCCTCGGCTGGTGGAAGCACATGCACACCTGGGTACGGGAAGCTGCACCTCAAAAAATCAGGCCAGGCCATGGTTAAGCTGACGGACAGAGAGAACTATGTCATGGCCAAGTACAGCTTCCTGGAGGGTGAGGTCCACCACCGAGAAGCACCAGGACCCCATCTGTCTACCCTCTCTCTCCGGCACCTGCTGCGACCAGTCCTCTTCCCAGCCGAGAGTCAGTCCTGTCTCCAGCCAGGTATATGTGAAGCGTGCCACGGCGGAGAACCCCAGGCAGGTGTGGAAGCATGGTGGAGAGCGATGAGGACTCCCTGGTGCCGTTGGGAGAAAGGAGCCATCAAGTCCAATGCTGCCGAAGCCGCATCACCCACACCTCCGCCTCCACAGTAAAGCAGAGAGCCAGACGGCAGGAGGGCAGAGCCGCAGGTCCTGGTGGAGATCAGGGACACCATCCGCATCAGCATAGGTCTCCTCTCTCAGCTGGTGCCAATCGAATCCTCCTCCTCCAACTGCAAGCCCTTCTCAATTATGTCAACCAGACCCTCAAGGAGATGGCGGATCCCCAGTACCAGGTGGTGAAGGAGAGGATCATCACGCTGCTTAACAACCCTCCAGACCCACGAGGAATGTGCTCCACCCAGTCCAGGACTGCCTCCTCCACCCAGGTGATGTCCCCTTACCAAAGGCTTCCACAGTCCCTCACCTACCAGGGCTACAGCTACCCGGAGGTCCAAGCATCACAGACATCAGCCCTTCCCAGCCCATGCACAGATTCATCGGGCAACACCGTTGCCACCGGTTCCAATGATGCCACTGATGCAACCACGACAATAATGCCACCCACGACAGCGATTGCCAGCCACGCCCAATGATGCCACCCCACGCCAGTCCTCACCCCGCTGCATGCCAGGCAGCCCCACTACACTGCTCCTTCCTCCATCCCACAGCCAAGCCCAGCCTCAGTACATCTGTCCTCGGTACTGGGCTGACACCACATGGCATGGGGGAAGGACCTCTCAGCATCACAGGGCTGAGCCAGCTCTCCGACACCTTCCTCAACACACCGTCCCTGTGTCCTCTCGGGGCCAGGCACTTCTAGCAACACCTCAGACCAGCACTGCAGCAGCACCCACCTCCACAGCACCTGCACCCTACCACCTTAGACTGGGCACACACCTCCGAGTGACCAAGAGGTGTGCCAGAGACTGGCTGCCTGGATATTTGGGACTTTAGTTGGACACTTGACTTGGGTCATGTTTATTTTACAGCTTGTTATGAATAAAGTTTATCTTTGTTTCACACACTTGCTTCATTAATTTTTTCTATAAAGTCTGGGTGGAAACTTTTAGAAATGTTTTAGCCTTTGCATGCTTGGGGATGGGCAAGGGATACCTGTGGATGGGCAGGGATACCTGTGGGATGGGTTAAGATAGCTGTTGGATGGGAAGGGATACCTGTGGGATGGGCAGGATACCTGTGGGATGGGCAGGGATACTGTGGGATGGCAGGATACCTGTGGGATGGTTTAAGATAGCTGTTGGATGGGAAGGGATACCTGTGGGATGGCAGGGATACCTGTGGGATGGGTTAAGATAGCTGTTGGATGGGAAGGGATACCTGTGGGATGGGAAGGGATACCTGTGGGATGGGCAGGATACCTATGGGATGGGTAATAGCTGTGGGATAGATAAACCTCCAATGCAAGCATGGTGGGACTGTATGGTCCACCCTCCCAAGTGCCACCCCTATGGCCCTTAATTATCAATTTACAATGTTAAGCATTGATCCACACATGTCATCATAAACACAACTCTTTTATTAAACGCCCTTATTAACCCAACATACATGGCCCAATCTCATCAGTGTGATGAGACAGGCTGAAGGAAGCATCTCCATTAAGCCATCTACCATCCTGTCTTTGCCACTCCACCGCTCCAGCTGGGGAGTTGCACCAGTGTTTCAGGAGGTTGCACTGCTTCTTCGCCTCACGTGAGGCTCTGTTGGCCCTTGCACACCCTCAGTGTCTATCAGGTTTTGCCCTTGCCTCCATTCCCAGGCTCCATGTCCCCATTGCCTTGTTGGAGGTCACGAGCCTGTTCTGCAAGGCTGGGTACGGCCGTGCGCATGAGATTGGTGCAGGATGCAGCAAGCTTCCACATCCTCCTCGCGACCTGTGGGCGATGCTGCATGGTGGTGAGAAGTACCTGGAACCTGTTGCCAGGATGCCAAAAGGCGTTCTCCACCACCCGTCTTGCCCTGGACAGCCTGCAGTTGAAGATCCTCTTTCACGGTGAGGTATTTGGAGGTGTAGGGCTTCATGAGGTAGGTTGTGAGGGAGAAGGCGTCATCCCCCAGGATGAAGTAGGGCACATCTTGCATGTCTCGCTTCTGGCAGTGGTCTGGACTGGACAAGCCCACCATGAGGTTGCTTTCCAGCCCCTCCTTGAAGTGACTGGCGTTTGTATACCTGGGCATCTGAAGATGAGCGTTGACTGAAGAATCGATGTACATGAATTTGTTGTCAGCATCAAACCATGGCGAAGAGGATGATGCTGAAGAAGCCCTTGGAGTTGTGATAAGTGGACCCTGACTTGGCTGGCGCTTTGCAGGCCACGTTGCTTGCCATCTATGGCTCCAAACGGGTGTGGGGGGAAGTTCCACTTCTGATACTACTGCTCTGCAACTTTCTTCCAGCCTTGTTCAGTGGTGGGGCACTGGAGGAGATCCTCCTTGTATTCTTCGATGATGGCCTGCACCACTTCTCTGACAACAAAGCTGATGGTGCTGGGTGGCACCCTCCAGCCGTGCTGCATGCTCCTGTAGGTGGTCCTGAGGCCAGGTGGTGCAGAGTGAGGTCACCTTGCCCAGGTTCCAGCTGGGCGGGAATTGGTGGTTGTCTTTGTCAACCGCCTGTGTTCAGCGCGCCTGCACAAAGTTTCGTCACATACTGGCTGGAGGCATCTCTCATGAAGTTCTGGAACACCACCAAGTGCTGTCTTGTCCCTCCCTACCTCCCCATCAACCCCTTGTCAAAGACGTACTTGCTCCTCTTCTGGCGAACTATCTTTGGAGCCAGACTTTTTTTTGGGTGGCTCTTTTCTTCCGTAGTACTTTCACAGAGACTGTAGATGGTTTCGCAGTGTTGCAGAAGGATGTTGGCTGCCGAAAGAATTTTGTCGCAATCCTCGGTGGACATGACTGGATGCTGTGGAAGAGGAAGAGTATCAGATGAAGCTGTAGAGTCTGCACAGCTGGGCTGCTGGGCTGAAAGTGAGATGCAGATGAGTTGCTCCCCCTTTTTATAGGCAGTATAGGTGTCCCTTTGCATCCTCTAGGCATCTCTAGCATCCTGTAGATTCTCCTTAATATCCGAGATAGTCCCCTCTGCGAACGTTTTTTTCCATTTTAAACGCTTTGTTTCCGTTCTGCATCCATTAGACATCCGTTCTGCTTCCGTTCCACATCTGGTCCGCTTCCTCCCTGTGTCCGGGCAGATGGAGTGGCCGGCATGCGCAGCGGATGCCTAGCGGATATAGCGGATGCATAACGGATGCGTAATGGATGCGTAGAGGATGCGTAGCGGGATGCGTAGCAGATGCAGAATGACGAATTGGATACATTTTCCGCGCAAAGTTTTTGGGCAGCCCAAAACTTTTGGAGCGCGGTGAAACGTCAATAAATGGATGCTGGACGGATGGAGAGGAAACGGAGCAGTGAGTACATGGCGTTTTCCAACGGATGGCAAGCTTTTTTGTCCGTTTTACATCCTCTTTGCATCTGTTGGTGCAGTGTGACATGGCCTTAAGGAGTGAGTGGGCGAGGAGGGTTCCCATGGGCCATGTGGGCTGAGCAGCCATTGTGTTTCTGCACAGCCTGGATTAATTGCTTTGTGGGAGGTGCTCTGGGGGTGAGATTTCTCTGAGGCCCACCAAAATTTTCTCACTGCCCACTAGTGGGCTGCGGCCCACTGGTTGGCATCTGCTGATTTAGACTAATAAAAAAGGAAGAAGCTGTTGTAAACATAGGAATAAGCAAAAATTGAAATTTATCACCAAAATCTCCACTACAAAAAATGAATCCTATGTAAAAATTTGCACGAGAACCTTAACTTGGGACATGTGATTTGTATGAATTTAACCTTTTTGTAATGCCTAAGTAGGACAACTGTTTCTTTGCCATCCTGTCTTTGCTCACTCTTTCTCCTCTTCTTAGTAAAAGGAAGCTGGGGAGATGTCAAAATTTGCAAGATTGCATGTGCAATATCAAAACCAAAGCTCAAAATATATTGACAAAATGTATTTACAAAAAGGTAAGATTTCAGTCAGTGATGTAGATTTTGACACTGTTCACAGAAACCTCTGCTCCTCAATCCAAAAAACCCTTAACTCATCAATGTTCATCAACTCATTTCTTGTTCTTTTTTCAGAAATGAAGGAGGCAATTGTTATTGTCTTTAGTTTGGGGTCTCCTTTGTGTTCTATGACTGAGTGGTTTATATATGTAAATGAGAACAAATTGCATATGCAGATGGTGAACCATTAATTTTCTAAATGGGATATCTTCTTTTAATTAAATATGATGGATGAAATATAAATTTAATGGAATTGAAATAATTTAATCTGAAACCAAATTAATATAAAATGGCATTATGTTTTGGTTTTTTTGGTTTTCATTTGCCCTTCTTATTTTTTGGAACATTTCTGAAATTGTTTGTTTGTTTGACTGTTTTCATTTAACCCTATAAATACAGATTTGATTTGTACAGTGTCCACTGTACAGGAAGTTGATGTTTATGCATACCACAACTAGACTGTAAAAGTCCCAACAACCATTAAATGGCAGCAAAGAGACAACTAAAAAACAAAATCCCATTTGGAGTTTTGCAACCCTGATCGTATATGCCTTAATGTACTTATAATATTTATGATATTGTAGTATTTTAAGTACTGTATATATATATGTGTGTGAGTGTGTGAGTGTGTGAGTGTGTGTGTGTGTGAGTGTGTGTGTGTGTGTGTGTTTTTAAGTTTTCGCGGGTACTTACATGTATGCTGTTCAGCTTCCTTCAGGTATTATCCCATGTCATTGTAGTTGTGCTTTTAAAGTTATAGCAACGTTTCGGCAGAGTTTCATCTGCCATCATCAGGCTTCTGCATTGAGTTCATCTTCAATACAGAAGCCTGATGATGGCAGATGAGAATCTGCCGAAACGTTGCTACAATTTTAAAAGCACAACTACAGTGACGTGGGATAATACCCGAAGGAAGCTGAACAGCATACATGTCAGTACCCACGAAAACTT
>BHFT01044465.1:16963-50129 GCA_004320025.1 Laticauda laticaudata
AGAGAGTGTGTGTGTGTGTGTGAATGTATTTGTGTGTGTCAGAGTGTGTGTGTGCCGCGCAGGAGAGGAGAAGGGGGATTAGGGTCAGTGGGAAGCGTTGGTTGTCTGCAGAGGAGCAGCGGTCCCTCTGCTTATCCGTGGGGCTCACGGGAGACCCGGAGCCTCCCACTGGCGAGTGGAAATGGGGGCCGCCTCCTCGTTTTGGACCAGAGCAGAGAGAGGGGAAAGGCAGACTGTTCCCAGCGGGTTTTGCAGGAAAGAGCTTCTTGGCGGTGATTGCAGAAGGTCCGGGCTCCACGGCTGGGGCCACCTGCTTGAAACGCTGCTCTGCCTCTCCCAGACAGGGATCCTTCAAAGAGTCCTAATGCTCCAAACAGAGCCTCCTCGGGTTCCTTCCTTCTCTAGGTAGGGCCGGGCCAAACCCTGGGCTGCTTAGAAGCCCTCCGTGACAGTGCGCGACAAAGACGCCTGGATCGGGCGGGCGGGCCGCGTGCTGAAATACAGATGTGCGCCCATCCGATGGGATTAATTTCCTTCTGGATGGCATGCCTGGGATTCCGAGAGGGGGTGAAGCAGGATTGGGATTAGGTCCCAGGCTGTGAAAGGTTTTCTGAAGAGAAGAGAAAAATCTTCCACATCTCTGCTTCTTTGTGCATGAACAGGAGAGCAAAAATAATGGAAGGGAACACCAAGAACTTAAGTTGAAAAAGAAAAGACTTCGGGTACACTTTGAAAGATTTCTTTATAATGTAATTAAGTGAACTTCTCTCATGGCAGCGGAAACGTGGAATATCTGACCAAATTTATTCAGATGAAAGCTATTTGATAATACTAAACTCTGGGAATGGTGTCTTCCAAGGATCCCTTGATTCAAGTTTGAATATTGTACATTTTTTTGTTAAATAATGCGTAGAAGTTTATAGAAACCCTAATGAAAGTAATTTGTTATTGTAAAATCTATTGGTATTCCTGATAAAAGTCATTCAAACAGAGAATGAGTCTGGATAACACTGAGACACCTGAATGATCAAACCTTCATTGAAGAGGTATTGAAACTTGGTAAACTTTCAAAAGCAAGTTTTAATTCAATTATTTTTTCTTCTGAACAACATTGTTCTATCCAGATTGTTTTGTATTGGTCTGACTTTAGTATGAGATGTACACATTCTGTCTTCAACATATAAAAGCTTTTATCAACTTCATTTCATTTGGAAAGAAAATGACACTCTTACTATACTGCAGATGTTATCAGACTCATTGTTCCACAAAGAGAGAAAGCCAACACCCATGGTTTGGTAGTACAGTCACGAGGGTGTATTAGATTATTCCAGAGGTGTCTCCGACCAAAAAGAAAATTGTACAATAGCCTTTCAGTGCTGTTGCAGAATATGTGAAGTCCTAGTTGGGTCTGGGAAAAGTGTTTATGAGGGGTCCTTGGTATTCTCTGAGATTGGTTGTTTTCTTGCAAACATTTCGTTACCCAAACTAGGTAACATCATCAGTACTAGCGCTGATGACGTTACCTAGTTTGGGTAACGAAACGTTTGCATGGAAACAACCAAGCTCAGAGAGTACCAAGGACTCCTCATTTCAACCCTGAGCTACAAATACTTTCCTTTATTGTTTATTTATGAACATATATTGAGATGTTGACACTTTTGGGGAAACCTTCTCCTTGACTTGTAAGATAGTGGTTGGCATCTTCTGTGGTAGCAGCTATATCTGCTGTTGGCAAATTAGCCTAGCATCTGGCGCCTGTTTTTTGGAGAGCAGCTGAAGTCTGGTCTCCTGAGCCTTTAAAGCTAATTGAAACAACATTTGCTCTTACTGATTTCATCAGGACAGGATGTCATTGCTTAGTTACCTTTTACATAATAATCTGCCGTTTCTCTTGTTTTATCTTTGAAAATTGGAATTCACTTCGACAATTGTTCGAAGTGGGATAAGTATTTTGTAAAGAATGAAAAACATCTTTCTTTAAAACGTCCTTGCCTGAAAAATGTGAAGGTTTTTTTTTTTCCTTAGGAGAGAATTCTCTAACTTTTGCTGAGTTACATCACAGTATACTTTTCCTTAATTTTCCCATGGATAAGATAATGCTAGTCTGGCATCTTTGATTAACCTCAAAGTACTTTAAAGTTAGACAAAGGCGCCTAATCCTTAAAGTTACCTTTCTGGGAGAATACTGAATCAACAATGCACAACAGTGATTTGACTTCAGCTTTCACTGGAGTTCTCCCCCAATTCCTGGGAATAAGCTCTAGTGACTACAAGATATTTAATTTTTCTTTATGTTATGAAAGCATTGCTTTAACACTTTCCATTTTATTATATTCCACCCATCTAAACATGGAAGTTCCTTATCTTTTGCACGATATGTTCCTTCACCCCTGCTGTCCATTTCAATTTTTACTTACAATCTGTTCTAGTAAAGGAGCTTGTTTTTATTTATAGTATGTGCACTATTCAGAGATCCAAGCTGAAAAAAATTGCTGTCACATGATCTGTTCAATCTGAATTAAAAGACTTCCATGTAAATGTTATACAAATATTATTGGAATTCAACTTTAGGCATTGGGAATTTACCTGTTTAAATGAATGGAAGCAAAGTATGTGGGGGAATGCGTCCTTCCTTCTTTCTTTTCCTTATCCCAGGCCCTCCCTGTCATTGAAGGTTCACAAGCAATGTTATGATTTTCCCTCTGTAAACTACAGACATCCTTTTCTCAGAAACTTTTGCATGGAGTGTTTGGAATTTCCTGCTGGGTCTTTGCAATGAAATATTCTTCTGACCTCTCCTCTTTTTTTCAGTTTTGCAGTTTGTCCCACTCTGCACAAAACAAGGCTTATAATGTGTGATGTACAGACAATTCAGCAGAGTAGAGAAGCTTGTTTGTCAGCATTTCTGATGGGTATCAGTTTTCAGCTTTCATTTGGCACATTAGCCTTAGGAGAGTAATTGGGGTTTTTGTTTGCTTACACTAACCTTTTTGTTTCAATTTATATTTTTTTCCTTAAAAACAAAACCCTTTTTAAATTCTTTTCACAATAGCTGGCTCTATAGATTTGATATTTATAATATATTTTTTTTATATAATTTACACTATCTAAAGCTTATTCTTTAACACTACATTCTGTTTAGATTGGATTGTAAATAAATAGTGTTCTGAGAATTCCACAGAAGTTTCCATTGAAGAATTGGGGAGTTCTCCAATATTTTTCCCTGGCATGAGTTAAAAATTGCACAGATATATAGAGCAGCTTTTCAGATGGCTCATTGCCCCAAGAGTTTTAAAAAAAAAATGTAGGGCACAGAACCAATTAATTAAAAATATTTCCCTTGAACCTCTGATCAAGAATTAATTTTAGAAGTGGAAGACTGCACGAACTTTTGGTCTTCAGGTATTGCCCTTGATCTCTCATGGAACATCATCAAATTCTTACAGCATTCTATGGTTTTCAGGAACATAATTCAAACAATCCTGCATTAGGTAACCAATGTCTTCAGCAGAGTTTGTGCTGATTGTTGCATTTTAAGTTTCTTGATAATAATGTAGAAGAAATAATAAGCAACCACCTTAGCATATAAAGATGAAGCAATAATTTATGGACACAGTTTAAAATGAGTAAATAATTCATTCCAAGTACAAAAGAGAATTTACGTTTTGCTAATTTATTTAATATTGCTTCATTTACCCTCTTGATTACTTAGCAAAAATGTATAGCAACTTCTGTAAAATTCTTCCCTATTGTCAAATTGGGCTTGCTAGTTTTTTTTTTTCTTTAATGGTTGAAGTATAAGTCCTGTTTTCCCCCTTCCATTCAGTTGTATCAGAGACTGCCTGTAGTTTTCTTAGCAATATTTTTCAGAAGTGGTTTGCTGAAAGAAAGTGACTATTGCAAGTCATCCAGTTTGCTTTGTCCCGAAGATGGACTGGAACTCACTATCTCCCACATTAAACTGACTTTCAGTGACAACAAAGGATATTTGGAGATATAATATTTATGAAACCACCAAGATTTTTTTCCAGTTTTTTTTTAAGAATCAACGTTGGGAATATTTGAAATGTATGCATATTTCTTTTAATATTATCCTTAATGATCTGAGTTCTCTTTGCTGTTTGAAAAACATTCAATGCAATATACATAACTTTGCTTATACAAATATAAAGTTTGTTATACTTATTACATGCAAAAATATACACCAGTCACATAATAATTTTGTCTACTAATCGAATTTACTTTAATATATTTTGAAAATTTCAATTTGGTGTTCCTTGATGCTTCTGTCCTTTGAAATCAGATCAAGGCAAATCTTTCAACCTCTAAAACAGGGCTGTCAAACTCGCAATGACACGCCATCACGTGAGGTATTGCAACTTTTTCTCCCTTCGCTAAAAAGGCCAGCAAATGACACATCTTGCCTGCAGGCTGTGAGTTTGATACCCATGCTGTAAAGAAAAAAACAAGAGCAACAGGCCTGTTTTCAGACACTAAACTAACCTTCCTTCCTTCCTTCCTTCCTTCCTTCCTTCCTTCCTTCCTTCCTTCCTTCCTTCCTTCCTTCCTTCCTCCCTCCGTTTCTCCCTCCCTCCCTGAATGGCACTTGTAACAGAAATGCCTCTTGCCTTTGCATTTAAGAGTCATATTGCGTATAGGAATTATATTGCCCTGGTACTCCGAATAAAAAGATCCAGGAAAAAAAATACTTTGCATTTTGGAGTTCTATACTATTATATATGTAAAGCATCTTTTAATTTTTGAATCTCAAGCACAGCACAGTCCTAATAAAATATCATTGGAATATAAAGCAATATATGAGCAGCCTGTTTTATTGCAGTCATAATGCCAAACAAAATATCACATTTGAATTTTTTCATCTTTTCCAATTTTTTTCAACTTTTGAAATTTGCAAGCTTTTTATTTTTTTTTCTGCAAGCCTTCATATCTCCATATATATCTAATAGCTTCAAACTGCTATGCTATACAAAGTGATTTTGAATTGTAAACCTGGAGCAACATTTTGCGAAATTTAAGTTACAGCATGTACCATCAGTGAAAGAAGTATATGTATTTACCTTATTTCATGTAAAAGATCTTAAAAATGCCTTTAGAAATAAAAAGGAATACATCCACATATATATTTTATTTCATCTTGGGGATCTTTTTTATGGTTGAGAAATGGAAAATGATGTTGACATTGCTGAAAGCCAATTTGCACCACATAGGATATAGAAGTCATAGTTAGAAAAATGTATAATCAGGACAGTTAAATCTAAGCTAGCATTTAACATCCTATCTGTTTATTCAGAGGACTTAAAAGAAAATATTGTTTGTGTCTTTTTCCTTAAGAATAATGAATTCGAATTCCCTTTCAGTAATGAATGAAATCTACAAAAAGATATCACATGAAATGAGATTTTAAAGATTTTTTTAAAAATTCTCTTTCCTGAAAAGCTTTGCAAGCCACTGTTTAACCAAAGCAGCATAGAAATTATAGCAATAATCAAAAATAAAATCAAAATGAAATGTCTTCCTTGTATTTGAAGCTTGGAAAACTAGCAATTTGCTGCATGCTCGGTAAGACAATATGCTCCTTCTGGACTTGTAGAAAGACTGTATGGCTTTGGTAAAAGTTAATTGTTTTACTTTTTGATTCCCTTGATGCACAGTTTTATAAAAATGTTATAAATAATGTGGAAGAGATTATTTGTGGAAATTGCTAATTCCTTTTCCATTTATTCTTGTGATTCATATAGTTGGGTGGCTGCAGTTCGTGTCTTCTCCACAGCCCTCCAGTGTTAGGAAGGAAATACTGTGCAATGCAACTTGTGACTGCTTTTGTTTTGTTTGGGGTCAGCTGTTTCCGTAGGGGAACATCTCATTTGGCCCACTCACCTCCTGCTGTAACAAAGAAAAATACTGTGAAAGGGCTTTCCTGTGTATTAAAAAAAGAAACATATGAATGGAAGAATCTTCCCTTCCATCCTTCACAACACTTCCTGTCTTGAAAGAATTTGTTTATAAAAAATGTATTCAATATTGTAGTCACTTCTATGGTACATATAACATGGCAGGATTGTTCTAGCAGCCTTAATTTTCTTCTGTACCTATGGTTTTCCACAAGTGAATCTAATAAATGCTTTGCTCAGTTTTCTGAAGAAACATTCCCTTTCTTGTTAAGATAATATCTGAACCATTGGAGCTTTTTAGGCACCAGATAAGAAAGCGAAAACAGCCTAATTTGATTTGCAGCACAGTTTTAGCTATTTTATTCTTAAATATGTACTAAATGCCGAGGTTCTACCTCAAAATCAATGGCTCAGACCAAAAAAAATTTCTCCCTTCATTTTGTCACAAAATTACATGAAAAACAATCAACTTTCATTCAATATTTTATCTCAAGACTATTGCATTACTAGAAACAAAGGTACACCGGAATTACTAAATTGCAGCCATAATTTTGAAATTTAACAGAGAATAATAAAAACAAAGAATTTGTTTCAGAAGTTTAGCCCTTGCAGTATTGATGACAGAAGTAAAAAAAATGCAAGATTCATTAAAACATGAACCTTTTCAACAAGAAATGCACAAATCTTTGTTGTGCTAAAGCAAAATTTATCTGAATAAGCATGAATTTGCACATACATACATTTTGTCTAAAACCTGATTTTGTGTGTATGTATGATATAGACAAACTTCCTCGTAATAAACATGTATCCTGTTATTATTATCAATGCTTCTAATAATCTTCAAAAGAGTAGCTAGCTACATCAAAAGAACAATTAGTAATGACCAGATATAGCTGCAAGAAATCTGTCTTAGATTTGGCTAATAATCTGTGATTTATGTTCAAATCTGGCATAACGTTGAAAGAACTCTGATTTTTTTTAAAGCAAATAATACCAACCGGGAGATAATAAAAATAATAGTAATTAACATCTTTCCTTAACATACTATTCTGAACCTTGGGTCTGTTTTACTGTGTGCAAGTTCCCCATTATGGTAATCACAATAATTAAATCTTGTCACAAAGCCATTTGCAGTTTTATAAGCCTGTTTGTTATGTACAAAAATGCATATAAACTCCCTTGCAGTATATGATTTTCTCATTACTAAAAGCAATTCCTTTTAGAAGTCACTCTAATAGGTATTTGACATTTTATACTACTTATAATATCCCCCCTTTTCCACCTGATTTAGCAGCTATATCTTGGACACAGAGATATATTGTAGAACTGTAGTCTATGTATTGTATAATATAAGTACTGTAGTCTGTACATCAGTTTCACATTTCCAATAACTAATATATAAAATTTTCAGAGAAGAAAATCTACATATTTTGAGCTTGAAACTAAAGGTACTATTAAAAGTCATTCCTTTATTTTATATTTGGGCAGTTAATATTTATTAATTAAATGGTAAAAAAAGTGTGTGATATTTTTGGCTACTATTGGCAAACCAGATGACTAATCAAAGCATTAATTAATGGGTGTAGGACTCTGGACTTGCAAGGCAGGCATAACAAGTATGGTTTTATTTTCTGCCATCTCTTACTTGGAGAGGATTAATTTCAAATGATAATGCTGTGTTTTTTTAAATTAGTAGTATTATGCAATAGTATGGAACTTAAATGCAATCTGATGCATGAAGAAATTGACTATAGTGACAGATATCCTTATTTCAGTCACTTTTAGTTTTGTAGTTCGTTTTTATTTTTGGGCACAGAGAAATGTTTTTACACAATCAAATGCAAGAATGGATATATTTTGTTTCCTGAAATTCTAGAATGGTGTGGAATGCCAATATGCGGTCATCTTATATACCTGGTCTCATTTGAAAGAAAGGAAATGGAACAGATATGACCATATAAAGGCATACTGTATGGTAGTGAATTGGGAAAAAATAATTCATAATATAATATCCCTTTTCCATCTAAAGTTTAAGAAGGAAGAAATTATCTGCCCCATGTTTAAAGATAAATTATATGGATAAAAAGACCTAGTTTTCATTGTTCCTCCTGCTTTAAAATATGCTATCACCTTAGATCCTTCAGTTTCTGTGTTGCAAGACATAGCTGCCAAGTGCATCAACCAATAATAAAGAAGAAGTTGCATGGTAGTTATGTAACTATTTGTGTAGTTGTAGAAATGTCACCTGTATTTAAAACATATGGTAAACTGTCCAGAGTCTCTGGGAGTTGGCAGGGAAATAAATTTAATAATAATAATATTGTTAATAAATTTTCAGACTTAATCATGTGAATGCAATTGACTAAAGTTATTCTTAAGTTTTGTTGATGTCAGTGCTTCTGTTCTATATATAAATAAATCTGGATCTACCCAATGACTATAAAAATAATTGTCTTCAGGTGGAAAAAAAAATCTCTTCATTTGTGATATTTATAATTTATTTTGCATAAGATATTATTTTATTGAACTGTTTCTGTGTTATAATCTGGCATCTCTACCATTTCCAGCGTAGATTAACAGTGGCCTTAGTAGGTGTTTAATTATTCATTTTTATATCTTCAATTTATATAGCCAGCTATAGTGTAGTAATGACTCAGAACAGCTTACAACATTTGTTTAGAGGAGGTACATAAGGATTTGAGAAAGTGATTTTATACCTTCAGATTATTGATTTATACTGAAAAAAATGCTCAAAAGTCTGTTTTCTTGAAGATTCTCAGTCATCCAGGTCATGGTTGTCCCAAAGGTGCTTTTTTAAGAGGCAACTAAACTTTTTCTTTGAAGACATTTTGCTTCTCACCCAAGAAGTTTCTTTAGCTCTGACTGGAATCTGAATCCTTCCATTCTTCACCATCCGGTAAAAGCTGAAGAAGCTTCTTGGATGAGAAGAGAAACATCTTCAAAGAAAAACCAGAAAGTTCGGTTGCCTCTTGAAAAAGCACCTTTGGGTCAAAAGTCTGTTTGTATTCTTTTCAATTTATAGAAAATCATGCTATTGTATGATGAAGGAAATTTAAAATAGACTGATGATAATTTGAACCTGGTAAGAAAGTTCTTGCCTTGTTCAATTCTTACAGAGATAGCAATAGCACTTAGACACGTATATCACTTACAGTGATTTATAGCACACTCTAAGTGGATTACAGAGTCAGTATATTGCCCCCCAATAATCTGGGTCATCATTTTACTGACTTTGGAAAGATGGATTGCTGAGTCAACCTACAGAGTTACCTATTCTGTTCCATTATAAGCAATATTATAAAAAGTGAAGAACAGATTAAGATAGTAAGCCAAAGAAATGAAAGGCATGAAAAACAAAAAGAAAAGGAAAAATTTAGCCAAATCTTTTTTACATCAGTATCATCCACTCCATGCATTTCTGCCTTTACAAATGGCCCTCTTCTATTATTCCTGTACATTGCCCTTTGTTATTTAAAATTCTCACCTTGATCCTATCATCTCCAGCAATGACTGGGACTTCTGCTTCCTCTTGACCATTCACTCTTCCTTCATTTATTTTGAGATTCAGGATCATTATTTCCAGACGATCTAGCCAACTCAGCACAATTCTTTTGTACTAGTCACCACTTTTGTGTTCAAACATACTCATTCACTACTCATTCCATCCCACTGAACTTACTTATAAGTTTACTCCAGACATTAACAACCTTCACTTCCATGCAAAGTGTGGACAAAAATATGTTATTTTATACCGCTACTTTGTCTTTTAACAAATATTCATTAATCTTAATCAATTGCATGTTATCCATTACTTTTCTATCTGCATGTATGCATCTCTTTACTTCCCAGATGGCCCAGTCATTTTCTCTGTATTGTCTTTTGATTGCCTGAATCCATTCAAATTATATGTCAAAATAACAGTTTGGGTGAATTGAAGCATCCACATATAGTATTAGTTTATTTATTTGGTATACATTTCATCTTTATTTGTACAATTCAAGTTGACATTTATAATGCCCCCTCCTTCTGTTTTCATAACAGTAGTGAGATATTGTGGGCTGAGAGAAAGTGGCTGACTCAAAGCCTAAGAGAGCACTGTGGTCTCCTGCAGGTGTACCTTACCTGCCTTAGCTTACAGTACCTGTGCCATTTCCCTGCCAGTGGTAAGGGTAGAGGTGGTTAGCTTTGGTCCATTTTGATCAAAGAGCATGACCAATTTTATTTTAACCATATTCATATCATTTTATGCAAACTAGGATCACCAACCCAGAAAGCACCTTGAAAACCAGTATACTTATATTGTACCATCCTGGAGATTCATGCAGTGTTTTGACAGTCTTTATTCTTCATATTCTGTATTTTTTCAGACTTTAATGATTGTTGCATGCAAAATGCACGAAAACCATACAGAATTAATTTGATTGAAAATTTGTACTGTAAACAATTAATAAACTGCTATAAAATGTATTCATTAAACTTGTTCTAGTTAAGCATGGCAGGCTGCCAGTTTGTGGAGGAGTGGCTCAATTGAGCCTTGTTTTTGTTGCTCCACCTGTTAAGATGAGCACACTGATGAATACTGCATGAAGGCAGGTGCAGCTGGAGAAGTATCAAGAACAATGCAAATATTCCATGGTGTCATGCAGATTTCTCTCTCTCCCATGTGAATGTCTTGTGATTCAAAGCACAGGAACCACCAAAGGAGAGAGAGAGGAGAGATGCACAAATGTTTGCCTTCTTGCATTATCACTTTAAACACTCATACTGGGATGTCGTTCATTGTTGCCTCCTGAGATTCATCTGTACAGAAGCAGTATAGTATGACAACATTAAACTGGATTAGATTTATTCTGTGATACCACATTAGAATTAAAATTGCCTCGTTCATAGAATTTAACACAAAAATAAAGTACATCTCATTTTGAAACAATTTGCTCAGCAACATTTTTTTGCCAAATAATGTTTGAGATTATATAATACAAGTAAAACTTGTACAACTACAGAATAAAAAATATATTAAAAAATGTCAAAGGAGGTGCAGAAAAAGAAAAAAAATAAGAAAAAAATCTTCCCCTTCAGTCTCAGCAACTTCAGCAATTAATCACTTTCTCTTAAATTGTAAGCAAACATCTCTTCATTCTATATGTCACCCCAATTTCTATAAACCCATGTCTAGAACTCTATAAAATAGAAGTATTACAGATTATATCTATTACATGCAATATAACTCCTTATTTTCCCTTTAAACCAGGGGTGTCAAACTCACCTTGTCACATCGTCATCACGTGACCTATCAGGATTTTTTTCCCCTTCACTAAACCAGGCATGGGTATGGACAGCATGTGATGCATCCGGACTGCTGCCTGCGAGTTTGACAGCCCTTCTATAAACAAATTCCTATTTTGTTTTGTCAAATAATCAAAGTTTAGCCCCATTCAAAAAAATATTAAACATTAATAGAAATCAACATCATCCAGTTCTAATCAAGCAACTGCTAAACATTTCCCAAAATAACCCATTATTTTAATCTTGACTGAATAAATTGATTCTGTATTCTTCCTTTTTTTACTTCAATCTTTCTTTCTTTAGAGAAACTTCTTACATCTGACTTCTCATACTCTCCTCTTCTCACAAAGTTCTTATTTTCATCTTTATGAAGCCCCTTTTGTACTTCCAGTGTAGCAACTTCAGCAAAACCTTCTTGCAAATTCAGTATAAGAAAATATTTCACATTGCTAATTTGATCAATTAAAATTTTATTTATCAATTTTAAGTCATAATCTTTCATTTGTAAACCCCTTATTTTAATCTTTTTGTTAGCTTTAATTTTTAATTTCATCTGTATGTCAGTTTTAAATAACCAAATAGTTCAAAACTGCCAGTCACCATACTTTACAGTAGATCAAATGATTCTTTTAAGGTGGCCATCTGGTGCCCTCTAGCGTGTAATGTTCAAAGTCTTGTTATCAGTTTCAAAATGTAAGCAAAGGATCCTTGGAAGAGGAGCCTTTCAATCAATTTTAAAGTCTTAAATCAAGTCCATCTGAGCCCTTTATCTGTGTAAAACTTTATAAAATCAACAAAAATCATCCTTTGCTGTAATTTTAATTTTTAAATTTGTAATAAAAAAGACAAATCTTACAAAACTTATCTTTAAACTTTTTTAAGAATTGAAAAAAACTTACCAGTGATTTCAATAAAACTTGTCAGTTTAAAGTTCTTAAACTTTAAAGAAAGCCAAAGTATGTATGTATATATACACACACACACATGTGTGTCTGTATATGTGTGTGTTGTGTCTGAGTGTGTGTATATCAAATAAAAAGCCCAAACTGGTTAAGAGATGACTCCAGTTGAAGATGGTCCATGTAGATCAGGGTTCCCCAACTACCGGGCCCCGGACCGGTACCGGTCCGTGGATCATTTTGTACTGGGCCGCAAATAATGAATAAGTGTGATTAAAATATATATAAAAATATGTTTTTAGTAAAGAAATAGTAAAGAAGCCTTTACTATTGGGGAAGAATTGATTTTGCCAGTACTTGAAAAAGTGTTTCTATGTGAAACTGGTCCCTGGTACAAAAAAGGTTGGGGGCCACTGATGTAGATGACATTAGCAGTTGTAATGTGGTGAAATCTGGTGCTGTTGCAGGACGGAGGGGATCTTTCACAAAGAGCTAAGAGACAAATCAGCCTTGAGTCCTCAGCATGCAGAAAGAGGCCCAGGAGGGATTCTTCCGAAATCTTCACAGAATTTATCTGATAGTTATACAGTGTATACTTTAGTCTGGAAAGATTCCTGTGTATGGGAGAAATAAAAATAAAGACATTTATCTGAGCAATTCATTGGGGTATTCTTGGTTCCTTGCAACTGGCATATAAGCAGGATAGAATGCCATGACTTTCAGCAAAAATGCAGCTCCTGCTCTCTACTTGCAAAAATGTAGGTGTCTGGAGTAATTTAAGTAATCTGATGGTCTCTCTTTAAGTCCAAAGAGATTTCATCAGCCCGATTCCTTCATTCAAGTATCATTTCATTCCTCTCTTATAGAATAATTATGGCTACCGTATATACTCGCATATAAGCCGATCTCGCATATAAGCCGACCCTTTAAAAACTGCCCCAAAATGAGGATTTTTTGAAAACTCGATATAAAGAACGACCCCGCAAATACGTCATGGTGAACGCTTTTTCCCCCCCAAATTTGGGTTGCTTATTACGGAATAAAATCTGGCTGTGCCCGAATATACGCGCAATGAGAGCCAAGGACTTCTCATCGCCTTTCTAGGGCAGCGGCTTCCACGATGAGGTCTTGGCGCTCTCATTCGCACGAAGCCGGCTGCCAGCGAAGTACAATCGAGAGTCTTGGCTCTCATCCATGAAGTCGGCCAGTGCAACTTAGCGCACTGCCCCGGCGAAGGCCGATGAGAGCAAGACTCTCATCGCGCGCGAAGCCACTGCCCACGAAGGCGATAGAGTCTTGGCTCTCATCGCGCGAAGTTGGGCAGCCAGATTTATTCACGTATAAGCCGACCCCCAAATTTGGGGAAAAAAAAAAGCGTTCTAAAGTCAGCTTATATGCGAGTATATACGGTAAATTGGAAGTTCTGCACACCAACACAGTTTTAATGATACTGTAAAGTATATTCTTCATATGAATTCTTTTTTCCTATAAGCAGTGATTGTTGTTGTATTTAATTTAATCAGTGATGAAAAACTTATATCAAATAATCATATGTAGAGTAGATTAATAATGGGCTTGATAAACAGATGAAAGATGTGATGGGGGGAAAAAGTAGTTAGAGCAATAGCTTTGCATATTATAGAACCAGCTTCCACCCACTTTCCCCAGATACTCATTTTGGACTAATTAGCACTTGTACAACATAACCTGTCAGGCAGGCTTTGTTAAAATAATGCTAATCAGGGAAAGTTTAGAGTGAAATGTCTATCCTTTATTGTGATTTCATCCCTGTACCATGTTGTGGTGATAAAGATTACAAACAAAAGTGCCGTCCCCCCCTGCTTTTTAACTTGGGTTTAAAATTTTAACATTGGATTTAAATATACTGCATCTTCTTTGCTAAACTGATTCCATGTTAAATTACTGTATAAATCATACAAAATACCTTTTTAATCTTTCCATAACAGTTTGACATCCAAGTATACTTTCTGGAAAACATTTTTAAAGATTTCTTTTTTTTATCCTGACAGATACATATCAGTGATAGATTTTTCATTTTTATTCCTTCCATAGGACTTGTAAATGATTGATACCAGATGTAGATATTTGTGTGAATAAAAAAATATGCTATCATAGACCTATTTTAATATCAAATGTTAAACATAGGTGTCGCCCAGCATTATTCCTTCATGTAAAATGTTGAATAGTCTATGACGTTTCAGTGTAAGTATTAATGGTGAAGAAATCTTAGTATTGAAAGCTGCAGCTGATAATTCTCAGCCATAGGTTCCAAGTATTTATTTAGTTTATTATTCTTATCCTGGTTATTACTAATCTAGCATATTTTTACAACCTACTGAATAGTAGAGATATTTTCAATCTGTTCTTGACATTAGAGTTTGTGTGTTCTATGGTTTTTTTTGTAGACATGCTTTAGAATGATATCTTATGAAATGCTGCATGAAAAGGGCCCGGTGTGGAGAGAGATAAGTCACTTGGGAAAGAAGGATTGAGCTTTAATACAAGCCCATCTGGCAATTAGCAAACAAACAGGCAACATAAAACAAATGGAAAAGTCCAATTCTGATTTGACAAGTCAACTGTAGGATCTTTTTTGCAAAAAAAACTGTTAATGTCTAGAAACAAGCACTAAGAATACACATTTTACCAGCTGCAATTTTAAATGCATTGGCAAATAATTTAAATACTAGACATGATATTTTAATTATTCATGTAGATGACAAACTAAATAATATTACTTCAAGGAAGGAAGCATATATTTGAGTGAGAAGATCTATATGTGTATGCAACTGAATAAGACAGTTGTTTTATCACTATAGGATAATTTATAATTAATAGTACTCATTTGCTAATCTTAAAATCTGAACCTATACAACAAAACTTCACTTTATTGCAGTCAATTGTAAATTCAAGCAGTGCTGGAAAATTTCTGCCTGAAATCTTAGAAAGGGATTGCTCTACTGACATTGATGGGCTAGTGAGCTGATTCAAAATAATGCATCAGAAGCATTTACCCATACACAGTAAACTAAATAGTTGTGCAATATTTAAGATATAAGTATAAAATAATTTCATCAACTTTGCATTTTTTCAGTATTTAAACGACAGTTTTTTTAAAAGGGAAAATTATTTCTCTAATTTTTACCCATATACCCTTCCATATTTAGCAATCCACAAATCCATATGGTATCCTGCTAGAGGACAGTGATTTTGCTTGTTAGATATTATGGTCACTTTTCCTGTATTACAGAAGTCTACTCTTTAGCACAGAATTCATAATTTTCCCAACCTGATCCACAAAACCTAGCTCCTTTGTTAACTTGATGTGGTTCTATAAAAAGTAATAGGCATCTTAGGTGCGATCCCAAAACAACTGGAGCACCAATTGAACACCATTGGCATTGACCAAATCACCATTAGTCAATTGCAAAAAGCAGTTTTGTTTGGAACATTCTGCTTACATTTTGCGATAGTACTAGTCACACCATCAAACAACATCTGTCTAATCCAGATCCTTGGAAAAGACTCGACTGGTGGATAAAAATGCTAAATCCATCTAAACTTCTGGGTTTTTTTATAATTTTTTTTATTTTTATATTTCAAGAACATCTCTTTTGGTGAACAGCATGGTTCCAGATTTCTACATTTCCATACAAACATGACCTTAGTTACATATTCATCTTTCACATTCAGTTTCATATCACATTATTGCATTGCATAATTTCTGTAAATTTTCTCAAATACCCTTATATTCTTCACTCTTATTATATATATATTCTATTCATATCTTAGCTTATTTCATTTTTCTTTTAATATTATCGTATCTTCTTTATATAATGTTTAAAATTATTTTTCTTGTTCTTTATTCATTATAGTTTTATACTTTTATCTCTCACATTTGCAATTTCATCGCATACTCTTATTTCATTATTCAAAACATCCCATCCTAATTCTAATATAAAAAAACCTCCCCCTTTAATTACTAATTTTAGTGAACCACCCCTTTGTCTTATACATCATTCAATTAATTTAATTCATAATAATGATTTATCATGATGTGATCACTTTTTAGTTATCCCTTTGTAAGTTAGTAACACTAATCTCCTAATTACTCCATAACACATATACATTTTAAGCGAGATTCCACATGGTATTTCCCTCCTTAATTACTTTCTATTACATTTATTATTGCAAATATATTAGTCTATTCAATTAATCATAAAAACTGATGTTAATCTATTTGTAACAATCCTCATAGTTCATTTTAACTATATTCTTAATTTTATTAAACTTATTTAGTATATTATTATAACTTCCCAATCTCACATTTATACCAATTATATATGTGTGTAATTTAACAATAACAAATAGTCTAATAACAAAAAAACCTATCAGTTCCAATTTTTTCATTTTTGAAGTCTATATTTTTATACATCACAACAAATTACTGTTACTTCAAATACATTTATATTATAACATGTTGCCTTGCAGAATCCCCTTCCTTATTCCTAATCTGTTTACCCGTTATCTCTATGTCTCCTAACTAAGCAATTTCTTTTCATTCTTGTTCAATTTCTATATCTTCTTCTTTTCTGGTCCTTTCTCTTATTGCCTATTTTTCCCTTCATTTTTCCGTCCATTTCTTACTCCAATTTTTATTCCCCTCCCTCTTTAAAGCTTTCTTCTGCAATTCCCTTTCCTGCTGTTTCCTTTTTCTTTGTTTGGCTTTCCAAGCATTTTCCTTTTTAATTATCTCCTCAAACCTCCAAGTTTTAATTTTAATTCTTTTTCCCTTTCGTTTTGGTGTTGATTTTTCCATTTGTTCATTAGAGTTGGACTCTTCTTTAATTGGCTCCTCCCCTTCTGGCACTCCTTGTTCTTTGTTCTCCAAAATCACCATTTCTATTAGTTGTAAGGCAATGCAATTTGATTCATTTCTTTCATGTAATATTTTCTTTATGTTTCTGAGTTCCATTTTTATTTCCCAAAAAAGTTCTGCCATTTTTATACTCTTCTTTTAGGTTTTCTTTATTCCTTTCTTTAATATTTAAATTCCTTTCTTTAATATTTAAATATTTGTCCAGTACTTTAATTCAACCGTCTTTAATATTTATTTCCAATGATCAGTTTCTCTTAATTCTTCTTTCAGTTTTCTCCAAAATCATCAAATAATCCAATATCCATAAATTAGAGTTGTGCCAAAATCACCAAACAATCACAAAGTAATTTCTTTATTCTTCTTTTTTCTTAAAATTCTGTATTTTCACTTTTCAGGGTTTGTATTTTGTTGTAACAAAGTTTCTCTTATTTTGTGTCAAGTTCTACTTTTGAAAGAGCCAGGTACTTTTTAAAGGATCACTGAAATTTTTTCTTCACCATTAGGTGGCACTCTCTGTTATGTCCAAGTTCCACCATTCCCCCCCACACTTTCTTTTCTCTGTTTAGGGCTTTTAAGTTTCAAAATCCAATAAATCCAATTATCAATTACTGTTTTTTTGACACATTCAAGTTCAGATTTTAATTATGCATATTTAATGCCAAATTCATATATTTATCCAATTTAAACAGGTATTTTCTTCTGGCTTCCTCCTTCAATTTAACTCCTTTCAAAGTTCAAAGTCATTTTCAGCTGTCAAATTTTTTTTTCACTTTCTCTGGCCACCGCTTTCACTGTCTTTCTTTAAAAATTTCTTAGTATCTTAATTCTGGGGTACCTTTATCACCAAATGTTGCACTTGATTAGCCCGGTCTTCACACTGTCTGCTTCTTCACCGCTCCAGCATGGTCTTTGTCCCGGTTAGCTCTCCTTTTTAAGGGTGACCATATTGGCCACCACTACATCCTGTCTTCAGAGGGAGTATGCCTAACCAGGGAGGGGAGATGTGGCTTCCCTCAACAACCTCGCTGTCTTCTCCTTCTTCATTACCCCTGCAGTGAGTTTCTGGCCCCGTTCAGAGCCCTCCAACGGGGAGAGCACAGACTGAAGCCGCGCATGATCACAGTCTTTGGGCCATCTGCAAAGGAAACACCACCGGAAGTCTCCCATCTAAATATCTGGTTGACTGTGTGTGATGAACCACAATAACAGCAACTTTCATAGGTTCATTCACCTAAACAAATGACAAAAAGCTCTTCATTTCATTGCCATTTTTATAGACTACAGCTTTGCTCTTGATCAGGGATTCCAAGAATTATTATTATTTAACTAAGAAGTTCTACATTTGATGATCTGACACTCTAATTGTCAGGACAAATTTAGATGTGACCTGTATCTCCAAGCACTCATTCTGCTTGATTGTTTGGAAAAGGGGCATGACATTTTAATTTGTGCTGAGCTGTGGGAAAATAGGAAATGACTAAAATAATTTCTACAATTTTTTTCCTTTAATAACAGCACATTTGTTAAGAACGAACTATTTATAGCACCCTAACCTGACCCAAAAAGGGATATATACTTCTTTGTATCTGTTACTTAAGTTCTTTAAAATTATTCTTTAACTGAAAACCCTCTGCTTCCTGTGCTTTGGCAAACTTTCTCCCCTGAGTTTGGTTTCAGAATATAGCTCTTGCAATGGCACAGTTACGGATTTATTCCAATTAATTTGAGATAGAGATAATTGCCCCAGATTAATTTTGTATGTATTGCAACTAATGATTTAGAAAAAAACCTAAAATTTAATTTATTAGAATTTAGGATTTAGAAATTATTTTTCACTTCCTTTTTCACATCAGAATACTTCTGATGTATTTTGACAAATTGCACAAGTGGCAGTTCCGAAATTATATTTAAACATTAAAAAATCTGTTGTTTATGATAAAGACAGAGAAAAAAAATTAGAAGCCAAATAATTAATACACAATCTGGAACAAGGAGCTCCAATGAAAAATTAATCCAATTGTTCTGTCCGGAAAAACGCGAGGTAGACTGGGTTCCAACAAACAAAGTCTTTATTCAAGTAAGCAACAGTAACGGAACGGTTTGGCTGAAGCCGTGGCAGCCTTTTATACAGCCGTTGCCTTACGGGCTTGTAGGCCAATCCGGCAGCTTATTTAACTTTGCCGGCTTTCAGCAGCATCTTTTGGATGTCCTAATGAAACCAATCCAATGCTTAGTCTTTTAGCAATCAGATACTTAGTTTGGAGTATAACCATTTTTAATCCAGAACACACCTTCCTCCCTTAGTTTAGTCCTATGCTGGGTGACGTAGTCGTGCATGGTAGGTGGGGCTTCTCTGATCGACTTGCGTGGTCATTTTTTTTGGGGGGCCCCTTGGGAAAGAAAACTTTTTTTCGAAGCCCCAAGTTTTTTTTTTTTTGGGCAAAATAGGATCGCTGTCTCTCCGGCTCTTTGCATGGAACCGCCTGGAAGGGTGAGTCACCAAGGTTCGCTCACCGCTTGAGTTGCTCAGGCAGCTGGGTTTGCCGCTGCCCTCTGGTTTTCCCAGCAAGGTTGAGCTGGTTTTGCTGGCCTCTTCCGGGACGGGTTCCTCTACCTGTGGATTACCTGCCAGTTTCATCTAACCGTAAGTGTTCTTTTTGCTCTTTTTGATTGGGTTAGATGTTCTGGTTTATTTTTTAATCAGTTCTATTATTCTCAGTATTATATTTCTTTGAATTCCCCTCCCTCCTTTGGTTTGTTTTCGTTGATATTTATTGTTGGAGGTTTTGGCGTGCGTATTTCGCTCATATTTCGGACTGAGCGTGGTCTATGTGCCGCTCTCCATTCCCTGCCATCTGTCAACATAGACAATAGGACGGGGGCACTGTTATTTGTGTGATCATTGTGCTGGAAGCCATAGAGGGTCCAGTAAAAATTTTGCGTAGACTAGTCCGCCAATTTCAAACATGTGGAAATGGCTGGAGTAGTCGGGGGGGTTCTCAAAGGTGTAAATTTGGAATGTAACTTATCCAAATGTGATCTAAGTTTCCTCCCCATTAACAATATCTGTGGGCTTTTGTTAGTTACAGTGCTGGGGGTGAATAAAGTTTGGATGGATGAGTTAAAACTGGTCCACCTTTGTCCTGGACATCCCTGGGTCCATTTTCTCCAAACCCTCACTTGGTAAACCTGCCATTCTCTCAGCCTGCCCACACACACACAGGGTTGGGCTGGCGCGGTTAGTGCATGGCGTATGCCTCAGGAGGCCTAGATATTGTTCAATATTGTATAGCGGTCAGCTTTTGTGGCCCAACTTGTCGACACCAGGAACGTCTGGCAACCCATGGGTTTGCAAATAGCTTGTTTAGTTTTTTACTAACGGAGTCGGTTGTTGTACCGATGAATACTGCGACTTTAACCATTCGAGTATGCTTCTACAACAATCAAAGAACATATGCCGCTGGCGGCTACCCGCAAAGTCAATATGGATCCGGACCAGGGCCTCGTGGGGTCTCCCAGTCCTTATAGAGCTTGTGGTGGTGATCCCTGGTTTCTGGCATTATTGCTATGTAGCAACCCAGTACTCAATAATCTCTGTCTAAACCAGCGCACATTACATATCCCCCCTCCCCCTTGCTCTAGCCAGGCTTTCATTTTCACGATGCCTGGGTGGTGCCTTCATGAAAGCTACCTAACACTTCAGTTGCCAATTTGGAAAGGAATTACCACCCGTCAACCCATCAATAAACACCCTTTTTGTACTTGACAGTTCAGTCTGTCTGCGTCCGGAAGGTTTAAGTTTTCAGTTTTTTGGTTTTCCGGCCATGTTTTACCAATACCCAATTTAAAATGCAGGCAGTCACTGGGTCCTTTAGCGGTTGCTTCCTGGCGACAATCATGTGCAGATATGGGAGCTTGGGGCAGGTTTTCAATCTGCAGGGTGGTAATGTTGGAGCCGGGTCTCCTCCGTCATTGGCAGCGGTTTTCGAGTTTAATGCGTCTGCTATGGTGAAGATCTGTTTCCCGGGGTCGATGTATCAAAGCTGCTATGGAGTAATGCAGCTAGGAATTCTGACCATCTAGTCATTCGAGGAGAATAAAGTCGTGTGTGGGTTTGTTTCGCCAAAATTCCTACCGTAGTGGTTATGGTCAGTTATGATTGAAAACAAGTTCTCCCATAGAGGTACTCCGTGAAAACGTTTAACTCAGGCACAATTGCCAGGGGCTTCTCTGTCTACGTTTGACTATAGTTGCGTTCTGCTTGTAGAAAGTGGTTTCGAGTAAAAGGCTGACGGATGCCCTTCTCTCCCGCAAGGCAAAGTTGGTTGGGCTCAGGATGCAACCGGACGTCCCAAATGGAAGGCGTCACAGTGACCGTCAATGGGAAGTGTGTTACGCTAAACTGAATAAGAACGGTGTGTCTGAGGTTTAACAATTTTTATGCCTTGGAATGCTTTTTGTTCTCTATGCCCCAGTTCCAACTAGTTTTCTATCCAAAAACATTCAGCTAATCGTATGCCTTGTGCAGAGAGGAATACGTTATAGGAAGTTTGTTAAGAACGAAAAACGCTTGTAAGTTCCGTTTTGTTTTTTGGCTGTGGTGCGTCTCTAATAGCCTTGACTTTTTTTTCTGTAGAGTGATACCCCTCTCTGTCAATTAAATAACCCAAGAAATTCAGCGCGGTCAGTCATTAAACAGCATTTTTCTTTTTTGATTTTCAGGCCCAAGATTCTCTAAATTTTGTTAGCACTTCTTTCACGTCTTTTCTCTTTAAATTGGTCGTGTTTTAGCCGAAATTAGGACGTCATCAAAATATGGCACACCCCATTTAATTCCAATTTAGTACGAGCGTTCATAAGGGCTTTGGAAAACGCCTGGGCAACCGCTCACGTCCAAATTGAAGTCGTTACATTTGAAGCCCTCTGTCAGTTACTATATGTCTGGTGCTCGGCCATTATTGGTCTACTGGAAGCTGTTGGATAAAATGCTGGGCTAAATTCAAGCTTCGGCAAAAAATTTTCCTCCCCTAGTGAGCTGTAAAATCTTGCATGATTTGTACAGGGTATGCCTTTTGCTGCAACGCATGGTTGCAGCGGTAGCCTTGTTAGTCTCCGCAGATGCGCTACCGACCCACAGTTTAACAGGTGTGACTGTTGGTGTCTCCCATCAGTTAGCGATGGTCATCTGGTTATATGACCCTTGCTCAATTAATTATTTAACTGTTCATCAATTTGCTCTTTTAAGGCAAAAGGGACCTCGTCTGGCCTTTTAATCTTCTAGGTTGCTACCTGAGGCGTCTAAAACTAAAGAAATTGGGTCCCTCGGTCCATTTGCCTAAGTGCCGCGAAGATGTCCTAGGAACCCCCCCCTTGTATGCAGGCTCTCTTCCAGTGGTTGCGCTACTCGGGCTCACCTGTCATTCCGATGCCCAATGGTGCAAACCATTCGATGCCGAGGAGGCTGGGGTGGTCCGATGCGGTTGGACTATGGCTTAGAGCAGGAACTTCAGCACATGCTGTTTGGTGAAGGATCCTGAGTCGACTTCGATCCGCAGGGGCTTCCTTCATATTTTTACAATAATCTTGACTTTTCTCACCCGCTTCCTCTGTGGGTGCTTCCAATAGTGACAGTTTGATGGCGTCTTTTCTCGGTTGCCGGGTTCATTGTGTTGCGCTCCCATTTCTTTTCCGGCTTGCTTTGCTTCAAGCTGGGTAGTGGGGAGTTAACTGCGTCTGTTTGGGCTGTTGTTTTTCGATTCCTTGCAGACCTTTCAGAGCTGTCACCTCCTTCTTGCAAGCTTGGGCAAATCGGCCATAGTAATTCTGCAATCGGCGTCGAGGGTCGAGTCTTCCCCCTCACCAGCGCATTCCCGCCAATTTCTTCTTTCGCACCTTTTTTTGTGGCAGTACAGCCGATGGTACCTCATAATCTCTCATCTTCCTTTCTGATGGTACATGTCGAATTCTTCGTCGATGAGTTGTGGGGTGGGAACTTGCTTTTTCCTCTGGGTAGGTCGTCGCACGTTATGAGTGTCATTAGTTTCACTAGTGGCCGCTGACTTTTTCACTGCTTCGTGCTGCTGTGGTTCTGTGAATCGCTTCAGCCACCTGCTGATATTGGGTTTATTTAGTATGTTTTCTTTGTAAATTAAGAGTCCTCTCAGACCTAGGACAACTCGATCTGCAATGGCTTCATCTGAGTTCAGGATTCGCAAACCTCCCCCCAGTTGTTGGAGAGCTGGGCCACCAAAGCAGCGATGGTTTCGCCCTTCCTTCTGATCCCTTTTTGTAGAATTCGTGCCGCTTGTATCGAGATTGTGACACTATTGGTGCGTAGTATGGGCCTTTAGATTCGGTGCAAGTTCAGACCAGGTTCATTTGTTTACATCTCTGGGCTTTCCGTCAATGCTTTGGCATTTATAAAATGTTGGTTCCACAATGCGATTACGGATACCAGCCTCTTTCCGCTGGTTGAGATCACTTCCATCTCACTATGCTCTCTAAGACATCAGGAAACGGTCTACTGTATGGATTCCCAATCCTCTTCATTGGAGATGGAAGGGTGCAGCCGGCGCAGTTATTCCCAGCCATTTCTTTTGTCTGGAATCTTTCTCTGCGCTTTGCTCGGATCGCGCGTTTAGGAGATCCCACCCTCGCGCCAGTGTTCATGTCCGACAACAATCGAGGTAGACCGGGTTCCACAAACAAAGTCTTATTCAAGCTAAACCAATCAGTAACTGGGAACAGTTTGGCTGAAGCCGCCGGCCAGCCTTTTTATACAGGCATTGCCTGACGCGGCTTGTATGGCCGATGGCAGTCTCTATTCTCAAACTTTTTCCGCCGCCTTTCAGCGGCTTTTTGGATTGGTTTCTCCTAATGAACCAATCCAATGCTTTAGTCTTTTACCAATCAGATTATTGCATAGTTTGGAGTATACCATTTTATACAGAACACCAATCAACATAATTTTCAGTAAAACGATAAACATTTTAAAGTCACGAACCGAGACTGCTGATTATTATTACGGAAAGATCTTAAACCTAGGAAAATGACACTGCTTGTTATATTTATTAGTAGAAGCTTATACTTTATATTTGGAATGCAATGTTAAAGCATGAAATAAATATCTAAATAATAGACAATTTTGATTTAACTTTACTATGAATTAAGTTAATGTTCATGAATTGATCATGAAAATATTTCTCTAAATCTATAGATATGCTGCTTATAATGTTAGGTGCTTTTAAAATAGTAGAAGAGCTGTTTTGTAATATGACTTTATGAACTTTCTAATGTCATACATTTAGCATAGTCCAGATTACTGTGTAAATATCCATATGCATGTGACAGTAAATTACAAATTCCATATTATACAACACACTGCACATACGTTTTCGCACTTTTCTGTTTATATGTGTGTAGAAATGTTGCAGATTATACTTATATATATGTGACTTTGAGAATGTTTAATTGAGAACTACGTTAAAATTAAGGGGAAGAGAAAGCAGGTTACTGTAAAGGGCATTGAATATTGTTATATTTTAAAACATAAATTGTATTGATATTATTGGTTAGCATTATTATTGTAATATATTACTATGTTCTGATACCTAAAACATCTTGATTGCCTACCTTAGTAATCAAAACTGATTTTACTACAGTACTCATGAATTTACGATTCATGAATAATAATGAACCATATGAAAAGTATGCATATGTTTATAAAAACCATATGAATTACTAATGACATAAATGTTTAAATCACATAAATCCCCAATTATGCTAGACATAATGTAGTTGTAACCGGAGAGGGAAAACTCAATTCACAACACAAATTTGAGCTCACATGAATGCCTTTGTGTATACAGCTGTACACACAAAGGTTTCCTCACAGCAGATTTAATTATTGAATGTGCCATTGAAGATTAGATTCACTAGTATGACTTCAGAGGAGTAGGTCTCATTGTATGATGAGTTTCTTCCCTTGTGAAGATGATTGCAAAGGGAAATAATATACTTTGGTTTTGGCTTGCCATAGTACACAAATTTATCCATAGAAAGAAACTATGGCTTATAAGCAAAGTTGTTGCATTCCTACTTCCCTCCAATTCAAAAGCAAACCATCCTATGGCTTAATTTGATATAGAAGTAAAACTAAATAATAATAGTAATCCTTTATGATGTATGTTTGTAATAAATATTGATTGTGCAGCACTTCTATTTCTATCCCCTTTTTTCTTTCCTTTTAAAAATTGTTTCTCCATGATTTATTCAGTGTGAATATTTAATATTCTAGTTCCAAGTACACTATCTTCCAGTTAGTTGAAGTTTAGCTTGCTCTGGAGGTATGTGAATTGAATGTATTCTCAGCCCCAATGAGATTTCTCCTATTAGTGACATTGTTTTACACATGGTATTATGGTATATTAAAAAAAAGCTTGATGGGTTTTAGTTTACTAATCAAAACATAAACTCATTCTCAAAAAAATAATAGCTTATTTGAAATCCTGTTTAATCTGATACTTTAAGCTTATTTGACTATGTTTCCCCTGACTCATAATTAAGCTTGTTTGAGGTTCATTTACTGTACATTAAAATATATCCTTGTAGGAAATAATGGAAAAATCCTTTCTGAGTTACTGAATCATGAAAAACCTGTTTCCTAGAGTTTCAGCAAATTAGATTGGACAAAATTTTATTTCTATTCAGTTCAAAGAACATTAAAATGTTTAATCTTGAAGGTCCACATAAGTTAATATGAAGATCTATTTTTGAGAATACCTCAGTATTAGCAAGAAGGCCTGTGAATTGCACCAAAGCAGATATTTGTCGAGCATTCCTGTGTTTGAGTTGTGATGAATAAAAGACTGTAGGACTTAATGGAAAACTATTTTGCCTGAAATGTGTCTCTTGGTCATGATGGCTATGCTCATAGAATGGCTGAGTAACTGAGTACAGATAGTCCTTGATTTAAAACCATTTGTTTAGTGACCGTTCAGTTACAACAGCATTGACTGAAAAGTGACTGAAAAAGTAGGACCGTTTTTCATATTTACAACCTCTGTGACATCCCCATCATATGATCACAATTAGGGTATTTGACAACTGGTGTGTATTTATGACAGTTGCACTGTCCTAGGGTCATGTGATCATCATTTGAATTGTTACCAGCCAGCCTTTGACAAGCAAAGTCAATGAGGGAAACCAGATTCCCTTAATGATCACACAATTCTCTTCATAACTGCAATGATTTGCTTAACAAATGTGGCAAAAAAACTCACTAAATGGGGCAAGACTCACTAAACAACTGTCTTGCTTAGCAATTGAAACTTTGGACTCAATTGTGTTTGTAAGTTGAGGAGTTCCTGTAAGGCACAGGTCCCCAACTCTTGGGCCGTGGCTCACTACGGGGCCGTGGACCATCCAGAAATGGGCCACGCAAACAGCATGCACACACAGCTCTACTTACACTTGCAGCTCTACTTCTACAAGCTTGTGCGCAAAGCTCGATTTGTACAAGCAGCAGGCGCTCACGCATGAAGCTCTGCTAGTAGGGGAGAAAGGGTATGGTTTTGTGTGAGTGATAGGCATGCATGCAAGCACACATGCTCTCCCACCACTTGCTAAACCTGGGTCCAAATGGGCCATGGCCCAGTAGTGGGCTGTGGCCAGGGGTTGGGATCATATGCCTGCAGTGCAAATATTTTAGTATTAAATGCAATAGATTCAAAATCAACCTTTAAACTCGTCATATCATTTCCACTCAGACTACTTATTTATTTATCAACTTACATACCAGTCAAATCATCAAAGTAACTACAGTAGATGGCTTATTTATTAAGGTTTATTTAAAGAAAAAAAACCCCTCTCATATTTATTTTTTATTTGGCTCTTTGCAGCACTCTACTGCAGTGATAATTCCCCATTCATCCCATTCAGAACTCTGTTGCTGGTTTTTGTATTTTTCATTAACTTTACAAACTATATCAATCCAAGTTTTCTCATCACAAAGAACAACGTATCTGTTACAATCAGTTTACAAAGGAGAAGTATAGGCCATCCATAAATTTTATTATCTTAATGAGGTACTTTCTTTTAAACTACTATCAAAGTTAATACTGTAAAGAAGCTAATTGTTTAAATGTGGTCAGGCCTGAGAGGTAATAAATTATTTCTTTGTTTTAGTGCTAACTGGCTATTGGTCTTTTATTTCAAGACAGATTTTACCATCTTTTAAAAATAATATATATAGCTCAGAACTTTTCGTGTTTCTTAGGCTCTGTTTTTGTCTCTGTGTATAATGAGCAACAATGTCTTGAATATTTAAAAGCAGGATTTGTAGTATTTAACTACACATGAACTACCTAGGAATAAATTCAGCTGAACCCTCTACTTTGGACCATTAATCTTTAAAATTAGATGTAAGAGTCCACAGAAAGGCAGGCAGCTTTTGGCCATGTATGTTGTGGGATAAACTTTCCTTTAGCAATTAGGACAGGCAGAAGAGTTTGATATGTCCACTCCTCAAATTTTCTTGATCACTACCAAGTTGGTGACTGAGAAATAAAAAGGAGAAAATGACCAAGATTTTTCAAACTTCTCCAGCCTGAAAACCTGAGTTTCATACAGAAATACACTGAAGAAGATACTAACTTTTGAAAGTTCTTTCAGGAGAATGACACAGATTTTTCATAAGGCAACTATACATTGTCTGAAGCAGGAAGAAACTAGGTAACATGAAGATTGGTTTGTTATGGAATGAAATGAACTTTACTTGCCGTTCATAATAAATATCAGTCTTGCTTGAACTGGGATTCAGAATGTTTAGGTGATTATGTACTTAAATAAATCCACAAGACTTTTATGTATTAAATCGCAATTGATAGGTATCCTCAATATAAAGGAGCCTAATTATCAGTTCATTTGGGATTTGTTAGAATTTATATTGTAGTCAGGATTTTTTTCTTCTGGGTTCTTAAGATTCCAAAGGCTAAATTATTACTAGTACTAAAAATATTGATAAAAATTCCTTTTAAAAAAGACTGATATAGTTCTATAAATGGAACAATAGAAAAGGTTAACAGATATTTTAATAGGTTAAAAACTATGAATTTACATCTTTAAAAGATGTAAAATACCTTGATTCCCCTTTTTCAGAATATGGTAAGTAGCCTGAGCCCTGTAGATTAATAGAGAAATTTTGTAAGAAGTTTAAAGAAATTCTGATCTTAGAATTTTTGTTAATTAGCATTTTTTTTAACCAAGGATATTCTGTCCCTCAAGATGAGAACTATTCAAAATAATTTTAATTCTCAAAGTAGGTAAAGGTTTACAAAAGCATCATCTTTTAGACCTATATCTCTTCTTAATATATATTATAAATTATGCACTAAGGTTTTAGCTGATCTTTTCAAATTAATTTGAACAGGAAACGTATACATTCTGTTCAATCAGGATTTATCCCCAAAAGGAATTTATCAGGTCCCATTAGGAAATTATTGAATGTCATTAATCATTGTAAAATGAATACATTATGCTATTATTTTGTTAACTAGGCATTTTTAATACTTTTGATTGTGTTGAAAGGACCTTTTTAAAGTAAGCATTACAGAAACTTTACTTTGTTGATTATTTCTTCTGTCTGATCAGTCAAATTTATAATCATACTTTTGCTCAGATAAGAATTAATCGCTATGATTCATAGCAATGTGTACCTTCAACAGTCATTAACAGTGAATTTGTTATAGAAATAAGGTAGCATTTTATGCTAACAAGGAAACAAAAGAATAAAAAAGGAAAAAAGTTATTTATTAAACTTATTTGCTGTTGACACATTTCTGACTTTTTCAAATCTTAAACATTGTTCAAAATTGTAGAGGACCAAGGGAGTGGCCTTGAAGGGCAGGACAAACTGCTGCTACCAAGGCAACAGTCAGATAAGCAGAGCTTAAGTAAGTAATTGTTTCAAACAACCTCTTTCTTAGTTCAGGTGAATTGAGAGTGGGGAAGCACATTCAGATTTGCAAGATTATGTTACTGTAGCTGTCACAATAAAATCAGTCCTGACTTCTATGTCATTAATTTTTAGTCAGGTTTATGTAATAGGGCACAGGTCCCCAATCGCGGGCTGTGGTGTGGCCCACTACCAGACTGTGGCCTATTCGGAATTGGGCTGTAGAAGTGGCTGGCCGGAGCACATGCAGACACTCAGCTCAACTTGCGTGAGTGGCGGGCCAGTGGGTGCATGCACACTGGCCTGCCACACACATGGCCCAGTTCCCCTCTCCCCCCCAAAGCCAGACCCCAAAGCCACTGTCATAAGGTGTATTGGAATTTATAGAGCTATTAGACTAAGCAGTATGGATCATACCTACTATTAATCCATAAACTTTCAAACTAGAATAACAGGTTCATACCTCATCTAAGTCTAAACTAAACAAACCATATGGTTTATAATAGTGAGTGAATACAGCCTCTATGAAACAATATTAAATATTATGAGTACTGGTTTGGCTTAGCACTTGGAAAAGAATTATATATTTTTAATTCTTAAATGACCTTTTTTCTCCTGGCTGTTAAAAGTCTGGAAGAGCAGGCTATCTAATTGCACAAAAGCAGGAAACTGACACAGAAACAATAACAGTATTTTTGCAAAAGCCAGTAGATTTCTGCTTCTGTCAAATTCTTCTCTCTTATTCAATTGGTATTTCAAGATTACTGCCTGAAAATTGCTGCGGGTTGACTGGTTCCAAATGTTTTAAGACGAGAACATTAGTCTTTAAATTGGTACATAAACTGCCTTTTTAAAAGAAATGAATGAGCTTGTGAAACAGCGTATTGGAAGCTTAAAATAGGTTCTTGTCTTTGAGAGCCCCTTCTAACTCAGAAGACGCATCAACATAATTGTCACGATTTTCATTTTACAAAGAGCACGAAATCTTGGCAAAAGTATAAAAACTTTTTGTGGCCTGCCTGGCTTGTAGCCTAGTACTAAATCTTTGCTTCATAGATTTCTCTACTAAAGACAGGAAACTGAGTAATAAATAAAATGTTATTCAGGTTGACTGTCAGGACGATGAGATACACCTTCAAGTCGACATGATTTGGATGAAGAATGGATGTAGAACAGGACATACTAAAACAGGGATTATTTTTTAAATTTAGGATAGGTTAACCAAGTAGGTATTTAAGTTTTATTATAATCTAGTATTTATGTTCATGTTGCCACTTCCTTATATCATGTAACCACTGTCACTGTTTATCTGTCAGAGTAAATGTCTAATCAATTACTAAACATTTTGGATTTCATAGAAAGATATGAACTGAAAGAATTGTAGAAAGTTTTCTTACATAAATTAGGATAATTTTCAGCAGATAATTTGCATTAACATCAGTTTCCATTGGGCTGAGAAAATGTAGCTGGTTCAAATTCATTCAGCTGATTTTCATGTTCTTGGATTTCAGGTATTAAGTAACAGTGGGGATTGAAATGAAAGAGGTTTGATTGACCAATTCAAGGAAGTACAGTCATATTCAATAGACATAAGTTCATTTATCAAGAGATTGTAGACACTAAGACAGCACTAAATCCAGATTTGCTAGCATTTCAATCAAAGACTTGAATTGCATTATAGAATGGGTAGGAAAGGCAGATACAGTTTTATCCCTGCTGCCTCCTTTCTATTTTCAAAATCGAGATTTTGAAAGTTGAATCCCTAGAAGTGGGAACTAGCATAGCTCCACTGTCTCTATGAAAATGATTGCAAGATGTATACCACTATTATAGAAACTTTGACACTTTGACGCTCTCACTTTTCTGAGTAAAGCAAAAACTTTTACAAACTAATGCCTTATATGCCCCCAAATCATAGTTTCTCAGGAAACAAGATGGTTTCAGACTGCATCCTATGTGCTAGTTTTTAGAGGTGTGGACTAGGGTAGAACATGCAGGTTAGGAAGCATTGTAGAAAGACATATTTTGTCATAGACAGCAAAACATCATACTGTTTGTTTTCTAAGCTTGGAATGTAAAAGATTTTAAATGGAAAGATTGTCAGTGTCGGATAAAATTAACCTGTCCTTCACCAATACAATTTTCCATATCCTTCCTTCCCTCCTTCCTTCCTTCCTTCCTTCCTTCCTTCCTTCCTTCCTTCCTTCCTTCCTTCCTTCCTTCCTTCCTTCCTTCCACTGTGGAGTTCCCAAGGGAACTTGATCTTCCCATAATTTGTCTAAAGTATGATAATTTAATCTGTCTACTTGATGAGATTCATTTATACTATGAACTATGCCATATAAAATGCCTCTGAAGTACTCCCAAATCATGGGATTTGAATAATTAGTTTAGTTTAGTTTATTGTCATTGCACCTCGTACAACGAAATTAAATACCATCTTCAGTATACATTATGACTATGAAAATAAACACAAACACACATCCTTCACATTCTATACATTGAATTGAAAACCCCTGATATTGCATTAATATTGCACTATACAGTAGAATTCAATAGAGTTACTACCCTGGGATAGAAGCTGTTTTTCAGCCTATTTATCCTTGCTTTTATTATNTCCCAGGATGAGATGGATCTTTAAGAATGTTTTGAACTTTCTTAAGGCAGCAGGAGCTATAAAGCTCTTCCAAAGAGTGGAGAGAGCAACTAATGATCTTCTCGGCAATGACGTTAACCCTCTGGAGTGCTGTCCTATCTGTCACTGTGCAATTGGCAAACCATACACAGGTGAATTAATTAATATTTAATGCAATAACTAAATGACAGACTTGTCATTCACTACACATAATGCGTCTAAATAATTTCTCAGAGAGAAATAAAAGTTCTTCGTAGCAAAGAATACTTCAACTAAGGTTTGGACATCATAAGTGTTGAAATCAACATCGTTTTTATGGAACTTATTAAAATTCCTTCTTTGTGTCAGTTGTTCTGGTTAAGTTCATTTGAACACAGTTCCCTTTGGGGGGAGAACACTTAGTTGATGATCTCTGTCTTGTCTCTATCATCTGACTGAATCCTACCAACTTTTCCAAGCAACAAATCCAGCCTTTTGCTACTGTTATAAAAATCCTTTCTATTGCCTTTAACAGCCTTGCAAAACTAAGCAGGCAATTTAATACCTAAAGTGAAAAAGATTATTACAATGATGCAGTTTATTACAGTTTAATATTTTAAAAATAATGTTTGATTTTGGTTACCTTCTACGGAATGAAGTGCCTTTCTATATGAGTGTATTTAAACAGTTTGGTGTTGTATGGTTTAGATTGATGTACTTGTCCAGAAACAATTTGGCCTTAGTACAAAATAAATGCGCCTGTTAGTATTTTGTAGGAATACCCGACAGCCATTAATACATACAAGAGAAAAGTAAAATGATACACTTCTGGTTCTGGGGAGTTAAAATGTTTTCTGTACTTATTCATCCATTAACAAGAAAACTTGCTACTTCCTGCAAAGTCCTGTTTTGAACTATACTGCTGGCAATGGAGCATCTTCAGGAGGACTTCTCCCACTGTTTGAAGTAACCAGGCAGGAAAGATCAGTGTAGACTCTCTAGCCATAATTGTGCATAGATACTGTTCACCATCTGACATACTGTTCACCATCTGCGGCTATCTGCAAATCCTTTGGCAGCTGGGAGTGTAAGAATCACACCCAAATGATTCACCTGTCTTTTCTGGTTGAATGTAGTCTCATACAGAGCAAACTTCATCTTAATCCCAGAGCACAGTATTTTCTTTACTAAAAACATCTCCATCTTGTATGAATTCAGTGGTTTATTCTTGCTTATCGAGACTATTATCAAGAGTATTCAGTATTCAAGAATAGAAGTTTCTTCCGGGCTTCCAGTTTGAGCTTCTTTGGTGACAGGCCAAAATCTACGATCGTGTGCAGTTTTGATCTGTGCTCGCCACAGGAGCGCCCCGAGCCGGCTTGTTTCAGGGCTAAGCCACTCCGTAGAGGTGGTGAAGAGGGGGGAGGCTGCCAGCAGGATCGAGGAGAGTCGCATCTCTCCTCCCCCCTCCTCTCCTCCTCCTCTGGCCATTACTCCCTTTCCGGAAGGCGGTTGCAGCGGTGGTCAGAAATGGCCACCTCAAAGAAGAACTCGACCAGAAAAGAATGTGCAGGAGGAAGA